>JAVTVY010031221.1:0-13152 GCA_036873755.1 Hanleya hanleyi
AGAGGTTGAGGGATCTAGTCGGCGTTCTAGCTAAACCACAGTCCCAAAACTCGGGTCTCATCAGAATAAGAAGTTTTCTTAGAATATCGAATAAACAGAACCAGAAATGGTTCAATTACAATCGTCTGGTACGTCATTCATAATTCAGCCGTCGTCCATTAAAGAATATCCGCGTCCATAATCCAAAGACTCATTCCATATTCCATAAAACAGTATTAGCACCAAATTCAGAAAGACAATCATAGTATACAGAAACATAGGCTAGTTTCCTGCAAGAGAGAAGCGGTCAACAGTTTTCAATGATGCCGTCAAGACATCATGATGTTCCAAAAATATCAAATCCGTATCGCTGATCAGTATTCTTGATCCATAATATTCGTTGTAATATCGTCATCTAGAGAATGATGTATCTCAGTCACGCTTGATTGTGACTGTTCATATGAGCACCATTAGGATCTGGTGCATATATCTCACTTTAGCTTTTTTTCCGGTCAGAAATCTTCGGGTGAATCACAGGTACCTCTCTTTACTCACTCGATCCCACCCTAATCAACATAATTAATCAACTATCAACGGTAACGAACTCCTGTGGGCCTCAGCTGTGAGTTGGCACCTGGCGAACCCAGTTGGCCGTGATCTCACCCTTTTTATCCTGATCACGGTCAATCTGTAAATATCGGTTGGAATTTGGAGGAGAAATGGATATATTCCCCAGAAGCGGTCAAACTGGAAAAATATAAAGTATTGTAAATCATTTGTGTTTCTGTTTAATGTGAAGTTTCTAAGTTTCGAAGAAAACGGCTTATAAAACATAAGTTTTTGGAACGTGGTGTGGCGACAGTGACCATTTGAGTGTCTTTTCCTTCTACTTTCCTTTACTACCTCGATCCCCCACCCAATCAGCCTAATTAACCAATTAAAAACGGTAACGAGCCCCTGTGTATACTACTATCAAAGAATCAGCGATGTTAGCTGAGCAACATAATGTCGATAAATGCATTTCTATCAGATTTAAGAAGCCCTCCCTCTACCCATTCACGATGAAAGTTGTGAGACCATTGGAAGTGGGAAACCTATATATGAATGGATAACTTACTACTGAGACTACTGCGGAACATGCTCTGCAGAGAATCATCTACTTTAATGACAAATGGCAGCCAATGTTCGAGGATATGGTATTGGAAGTTCCCGGTATAAAATTTGGGATAAATCTGGGAAACGACGGTTCTTTCGTCTCCGCTGTACGCCCTTTTAATAATAGTGGATGGTTATATGACAGAGGCCAAGCAAGATACGAGAATTTCAGGCTTGTTAACCATCTGTTATTTACATAGTACAGAACCTATTCGCTCATGATATATCGGTATTAATTGTCATAAAGTCGTTATTTTTCATAATCCCATCGACGAGCAACAAATTTCATTATTAGGTTGCCATATCTATATCACAGGCGACTCGACGACGTTATGACTATGTATGAAGAGGTCCTCTCCCCGCCGTATGGGAATTCATTTATTGACCTTGAGCCAACTATGTCTGAAAGTCGAATTTTATAAGACACAGAAGTGTTTCACCGAATACCATTAGACCGAAGGAGATTGAAAAGTTTGTATAGATGGCCTGGTTTAGAGGGAGTGAAGATGATGATCCCCAGCGATCAAATTACGAATATGAATATAATGGATAACTGTGTAAACGAAAATAATTATCAGATGATGAGAGTGACAATGAAGAAACTATATATCGTAAGGAATTCTATTAACCTACAAAGTGTATTAAATATAAAATTTGGAGAGAAATGTTTACCGTTCATTTAATATAAAGGATGAGTATAGTGATGATATTGAAGCAGTATTTAAGACGATGTTATCACAAAGATGAATCGGGTGAAATGACAAAGCATGATTATCCTAACATAGAAAGAAACTATGTCAAAAGTTTTAAGATCACGTGATCAATTGTCATGAAATGAGAAATGATTGTATTCATAGCGGAAGTTTTAAAAACTGCTAGTAAACCCCGAAGCGTATACAATATTGGCTGTGCGGACTGTGCGCGGTTGGTTGGTTGTTGTACATATATATTATTACACGTGCTGCTGCAAGAGGATTGAGCACAAGTTGAACAATAGATATGGTGTGAAGATGCGTAAATATTTTAATTAAGCATTATGATGTATGACTGTTCCTTAAAGTCTAAGTGTACACTATAGGCTTTCGTAAAAACCTATTCTTCATCTCCCTAGTATAATCCGTGGCATGTCCTACTCCTCCTCCTCCGCTTTACTCACTGCACAGCGGGTCGCATAGGTGTGACGCGGGATAGGGTGGGGCGAGAGACATGGGGTTTTCGCTACCTGAGATTCCATGGGCCAGGCTTGCACCCTACAGTAGAATGGATCGACTGCGCATGCGCGATGAGTAGTAGTATAGAAAGGGCACGCGATCTCCCTATCCCTATAGGTCTGGCGCGGGATAGGTTGGGGCGAGAGACCTGGGGTTTTCGCTATCTGAGATTCCATGGGCCAGGCTTGCACCCTACAGTAGAATGGGTCGACTGCGCATGCGCGATGAGTAGTGCGCGATGAGTAGTATAGAAAGGGCACGCGATCTCCCTATCCCTATAAACTAACCCATGGGGGTGAATGAACCCATGGGGGTGAATGAGCCATGGGGGTGAATGAGCACTCGTTCTAATACGAATAATATACACAGTATCATCTTTACAAATAATGTAACTGCATGGATAGTTCATGGGTTAAGGCGCGAGAGGTATTCGTGAAATCAACACACTGATTGGTTGGTATGAAAAGCATATACAGGATATGAGCAGGGGTATTATTCTGTCCGTGTGGAAGATCGAGTCCTTGGCTATTGTTATATTCATTCTCCCGTAAATCCTTACTACATGGACCCGCGAGTTCAATCGGTTTAACGCGGATGACCTATCAGTACACGATCGTTTAATTAATACCCACGAGGGCAGTACTAGTATACCGGTGCTGCAATTAACTACTCTGATGGTTCTGTGGATATCTCGAGCTGGTCCTACGTATTTGGACCATCGTTCTTCATACTTCGATACACAGACAGCTATCACATGCAGTTTGTAGGCTCTGCCACTGAGTGATGTGAAGTTTTTATATATATGTAATGAGGACGATGGTCTGAACTGCAATTGACCCCGTCTTCGAGGATTCGCTTAATTGATACAGCCTACGGTAGATCGTTATCCGGTCAATCCATTAAGTTAAGCCATATACTGACCCATTACTCTACATGTTTAGACGTTTTTGATTGGATTGGGGAGAACTGATATATTTTTATGCATGGCATCATTAGTAAGCCATGACAACTGAATTGTGTCACCGATTGAAATCCTCCAAATTGCCGTTTTAGGTTTTCATGGGACTGTGATATGCCAATTTACTAGTATTTATTCTCACATATACGGTGGTCCATAGGGGACATCGACTTTTTAAAATAGTTTTCACGTTTTTGATTACTTTTCCTCATTTTCTTGTGTATTTTCTCAATTTTAGGTGCAGGATTGGCTTTTTTTAGATACTTTTCAAATTTCCTATGCTTTAACATGGTGTTATATAGCATACTTGGCAATATTGTGCAGATATTTTTGCTAAACTTCGCAGTAGGCAGAAAAGTGGGTTACTTTAATAGCATCTATATTCAATATTTAGCACTTTTATAATCTAGTCTAATTAGAATATATTCGCATTAAAATATCTGTAACACCGTGTCGGAGAAAGGACAATATATTCAATATTTAGCACCTTTATAATATTATCCGCTAATTAGAATAGATTCGCACATAAATATGTAGCTGACGTCTGAGAACAGACATTATATTGAATATTTAGCACTTTGATAATATCATCTAATTGGGAAGAGATTCGCAGTTAAATATCTAGCTGGCGTCCGAGAAAGACAATATATTCAATATTTACCACCTTTATAATATCATCTAATTAGAAATGATTCGCACTTACATATGTAGCTGGCGTCTGGGAAAAGATAATATATTCAATATTTAGCATTTTTATAATCTATACTAAATAAAAGAGATTCGCAGTTAAATTTCCACAAGAGCCTTTTCGGAGAAATGACAATATATTCAATATTTAGCACTTTTATAATCTAATCTAATTAGAAGAAATTCGCATTAAAATATCTGTAACACTTTGTCGGAGAAAGGACAATATATTCAATATTTAGCACCTTTATAATATCATCTAATTAGAATATATTCGCATTTAAATATGTAGGTGACGTTTGAGAACAGACAATATATTGAATATTTAGCACTTTGATAAATATCATCTAATTAGAAAAGATTCGCAGTTAAATATCTATCTGATGTCTGGTGAAGACAATATATTCAATATTTAGCACCTTTATAATATTATATAATTAGAAGAGATTCGCATTAAAATATCTGTAACACCGTGTCGGAGAAAGGACAATATATTCAATATTTAGCACCTTTATAATATCATCTAATTAGAATATATTCGCATTTAAATATGTAGGTGACGTTTGAGAACAGACAATATATTGAATATTTAGCACTTTGATAATATCATCTAATTAGAAGAGATTCGCAGTTAAATATCTATTTGGGGTTTGAAGAAAGACAATATATTCAATATTTAGCATCTAATAATATCATATAATTACAAAGATTCGCACTTAAATATGCAGCTGGTGTATGCGAAGAGATATTATATTCAATATTTAGCACTTTTATAATCCATACTAGTTAGAAGACATTCGCAGTTAAATATCCACAAGAGCCTTTTCGGAAAGAAGACAATATATTCAATATTTAGCATATATATAATCTAGTCTAATTAGAAGATATTCGCATTAAAATATCTGTAACACCGTGTCGGAGAAAGGACAATATATTCAATATTTAGCACCCTTATAATATAATCTAATTAGAATAGATTCGCACTTATGTAGCTGGCGTCTGAGAACAGACAATATATTGAACATTTAGTACTTCGATAATATCATCTGATTATAAGAGATTCGCAGTTAAATATCTAGCTGGCGTCCGAGAGAGACAATATATTCAATATTTAGCACCTTTATAATATCATCTAATTAGAAAAGTTTCGCACTTAAATATGTAGCTGGCGTCTGGGAAAAGACAATATATTCAATATTTAGCACTTTTATAATATATGCTAAATAGAAGAGATTCGCAGTTAAATATCCACAAGAGTCTTTTCGGAGAGAAGAAAATATATTCAATATTTAGCACCTTTATAATATCATCTAATTAGTATATAATTTGACTGTTGCAATCAAGGACCAAAGGAAGATGTTGTTTTTGGCGTTTTGTTTCTTTCGAAATTACATTGAAGGGGACCGATTGTCTCCGAAACACCTTCGGTCATCGTTGAATGATTGGTGTAAATCTGAATACATGTCAGTTGTCTGCATCAGTGAGGTTGCCTTTATATTGCCCGTTCTCTAGGCACCAATCAAGCTTTACCTGGGACTGTCTTAAACAACCTATATACCAGCACATGCGCGTTGTTTAACCAGGAAGAACGATAGAATAATCTGTTATTGTCTGAGTGGACCACAAATGAAAATGTACTTGCGACTGTCTTAAAAATCCTTATATACCAGCGCATGCGCGTTGTTTAACCAGGAAGAACGATAGAATAATCCCTGTTATTGTCAGAGGAGTTGCACAAACCAGCAAAGAATGTGTACTTGGGACTGCCTTAAACCTCCTTATTCACCAGCCCATGCAAGTTTGAAAATATGTAGCATTTGTGCTAATTATACAATATATTTTCTTTAAGGAGAGGCAGTCGGACAATTTGGAGCTGCGATTTAGAAGAAATATTCAGTATTTATCATGGCTGCAATTTAGAAGAAATATTCAATATTTAGCATTTGTGCTAATTATACAATATATTTCCTTTGGGAACAGGTAAGTCAAAGTGCTAACTAGCAGTAATCCTAGAAATTATCTTCAAAGTAGCACACCCCTTTCTAAATATCACTGATTTTAGAAATTATTTGCGAAGTAGCAGATCTGCTAAATAGCATGCGAGACAATAATAACCATTCCTGCACCTTAATGAATTCCTTAATGAAAGGTGGAAACCTTTACACCGCGGTGTAAACGTTTCCACCGCGGTGTAAAGGTTTCCACCGCGGTGTAAAGGGTTTCTCCGCGGTGTAAATGTTTCCACCGCGGTGTAAATGTTTCCACCGCGGTGTAAATGTTTCCACCGCGATTTAAAGGTTTCCACCGCGGTGTAAAGGTTTCCACCGCGGTGTAAAGGTTTTTCTCCGAGGTGTAAAGGTTTCCACCGCGGTGTAAAGGTTTTCTCCGCGGTGTAAAGGTTTCCACCGCGGTGTAAAGGTTTTCTCCGTGGTGTAAAGGTTTCCAACGCGGCTTAAAGGTTTCCACCGCGGTGTAAAGGTTTCCACCGCGGTGTAAAGGTTCCCACCGCGGTGTAAAGGTTTTCTCCGCGGTGTAAAGGTTTCCACCGCGGTGTAAAGGTTTCCAAGAGTTTTCTTTGGTTTTCGGTGAATATATAATACAGATATTTCTGACAACGTTACTAGAAATTACAGAAATGTAAAGAAATTATGTTATAAACTAGAATCTGTTTGTAGAAAATAGGCGAAAAATTGAGAAAATACACAAGAAAATGAGGAAAACTAATAAAAAACGTAAAAAACTGTTTTAAAAAGTCGATGTCCCCTATGGGCCACCGTACACATATGATAATCGCCATTTTTTACTTTCATGTTTTTCGTTTTGATTTGTACGATATACTGTTAGGTAAATGTCCCATTCTCAAAGTGTTTAAAAAAAAAAATTCGCTAAGTTACGTAAGCAGTTTAAAAGTGTGTAGCCATTATTCAGTTCACTCCCGGGTCAAAGGTCACATCCGATGCGAGGTCACTTTTGATCACGTAATGGGTGGGGTGGATGTAAAACAAGGATTTCCGAAAAAATGCGGAAAAACGGACTTTACACCTAAACATGCGGAAAACCCCATCAAGTGGGTCCAGGTGGGCCCTATACCTCATCCAAATATAGCATGGAGGGTACAATATTGAAGCCCTCTTGAAGTCGAGCCGACGTAGCGAAAGAGAGGATTTTTTTTGTGCATGGTGCACACTGACAGTCGAGCGAAAGAGGGTATTTTGGGAGTGCACAGGGCATGTTTGAGCGATTTAGGGACCATCCTGCGTCTAAATATGGATGCACAGTTGGCTAGTAGTAGAGAAAGGGGTTTTGCGGTGGCATTTTTGGGTGATATATTGGTACCCTTGCTCCAATGGGTCCTGTGGGGTGTCATATTGAAGGGGATGACATCACTTCAGGGGATGACATCACCTCCGGTGATGACCTATCTTACAAGCTACAGGGTACTGTCTGTATCGTCAGGTGGATGATATCACTTCGGGTGAGGATGTCACTTCCGCCAAGGATCAAAGACCATGCTGCGGCGATCGAGGGCGCCGGACAGTATAACTTGCAAAAGGCTTACATTTAAATGCGCGGCTAGATCAGAAAAACAGTCATGGTGATCTATGAACAGGATAGCTTGCTGCGTATCGAAATGAAGAGAGATCCCACGCATAGGTTCACCTTGAAGACCAAGCGTTACTAGGAAGACAATATGGGGTTACTACTGACAGAGTCTCTGAAAAAAGCTGTGAAAATTCGCGAAAACAGCCGTTCCAGGACATGTTTCAGATACAGTATCCTGGAACCTTAAGGATGGACCAGTGCGAATGGACGGCCATTGAACAGGGCCAAGAGCGAACATGGCCGAAGTTTGACACAACACAATTTCCGGTCTCACAGACTGGCTTCTACCTGGGCAAGGGCGAGTCCGATAGTTCAACGTATTATCGGGTCTGAATGTTAGGTGCCGAGAGATGCTTTCCTGTAGAATCATATAGTTGCTTTTTAGTCGCTAGATGTCGTCAATTTTTCTCACCTCTTGCATATCGCTCCAATTTATTACCTGTATATTGAAGGATTCTGCTGGTGGACTGTTAGTCCCCGAGGTTCGCCCTCTGTACATGTCACTCGACAAATATATGTAGGTTTTTTGTTTTGGTGGGAGGTTTAAGCCGTATGGCGTCGGGGATTACAGGTTAGTTTCTCGGGGTATTCTTGCATTTAACAGGTTATGTTGACGCGTTTACTTCTTCAGACTTCTACGATGCTCATCCATTAGCATCAGATGAGTTGTTCGAGCTTATCTGGCATCATAGTTTCCGAGCTAACGTATCTAATTCCGCTTAAGTCGGTGCTAGGGATCGTGTGGATACTTCGTAGTCTCCACATGAACATCTGCAATAAAAGCGCGGCTGAGATGCTAAGGCTGCGTCCGAGAGTCCACCGTATTCTCGGGTCTGAATGTTAGGTGCCGAGGGATGCTTTCCTGTACAATCATATGGTTGCTTTTCAGTCGTACTTTTGTTGCAGCTGGGACCGCTTCGACAAGTTCAGCTGTGAAGGGATGAACCGTCGGGATCCTAACATCAACAAAGCTCTGTACCTGATTGTTCTCCAGTGTGACTATTACCATCTTCATTTTATCCAGCCAATTTCTACGTTCCCACTTCGAACCTGCCTTGATTTATCTGACCCCTTCAGCGTTCAAAATCCGAGGTGTAAATTTCACCAGCTAACGACAGAAGAACCAATCAGAACGTACACATCGATTGCGAGTGAAGTCACATAGAGTGACATCATCCTCTATTAGCGGCGTCTTTCCTCCTAATATGGTGCCCACTAATTAGGTCAGCCAATCAATAACGCTCTTGTGCGACCCATTTCGAATTTCAAATGTTTTCGAGGTCAGTGACGTCTCGTGTCTATTTATAAGCTATTTGAACATTGAAGGGGTCCAGATATATCAAGGGAAGTTCGAAGTGGGAACGTAGAAATTGGCTGGATAAAATGAAGATGGACTATTACATGATGCCCTGTACAGAAATACTTCCGGTGTTATGTGCGTTGTGAAGGGCAATAACTTTTGCATAACCTTTTCCTACATGAGGGAAACGGTCAGCAGTTTTCAATTATGGCGGCAACGAATATTTTACAACGAATATTATAGAACTAACCAGCGATACGGATTTGATATTTTTGGAACATCATGATGTCTTGCCGGCATCATTGAAAACTTTTGACCGCTTCTCTTTTGCAGGAAACTGTATGTACTATATGACTGTCTTTTTGAATTTGGTGCTAATACTGTTATATGGAATAGGTCTTTGGATTATGGAAGCGGATATTCTTTAATGAACGACGGCTGAATTATGAATGACGGACCAGACGCTTGTAATCATGATGTTCCAAAAATATCAAATCCGTGTCGCTGATCAGTATTCGTAATCCATACGATTTTCGTTGTAAATTCGTTATTTAGAGAATGATGTATCTCAATCACGCTATGATTGTGACTATTCATATGAACACCACGAGGATCTTGAAATACATGGGCTCATACGGCCCCTAGCCTCGGTTCTTTTGTCCCGCACTCACTACAGGATAACATACGAATGCTAGACAAATGAGCTTATAAAATCAATAATTTAAATGTTATCTAACATGACTAATTCTGGTGTGCTAGTACAATATATTTCCTTTGGATTCCATATTTTTCTAAAATTTAGTGAAGATAATAAATTTCGTCTTTTTCTGTTATTATAAATGATGTATTCCGCAATGTGAAGAAATGCGAGGAAATGCGATGCTACTGTATACCGTATATCTACACCTTCAAACGAGCCGCAAGTCAATGATTACGACTGGTCACCTTCTCTGATAATTTTTGAATCTCCTGCTGTATTTTACTTTTTTTAAGTAAGGCCAGATTTCATCAAATTTGGATTAAACACACAGTAAAATCCTTCTTCTCTGCTGTAGATGAGGCATGCGTACAGCCAAAGAGCGCGTTCAACGATCCGTGACGAGTGAAGGCTATAGTATGGGAAAGAGCGCGGTCTGTTACTCAGTATCGACAGGTTGTTTTCTACATGTTTAATTACATCTAAATTGAATATTAATGAGAATATAACATTATAAATAATGTATAATTATCATGCCCGTGCCAGTTTTATTTAAAATTATTGACATTCAAGCAATTCGAGTATTACGGGAGGATATATTACTGAGCAGTCAGCTGATCAGAGCATTAGGACCAGGAAGGTCCGTGTAACACTTGACAATTCAGCTTTCCATCTTGCAAAATTGAAAGTAGAAAGATGGAAAGCTCTACATCGCTCCCGTGTTCGAGCTTTCCGTCTCGCAAAGTTGAAAGCTGAAAGATGGAAAGCTCTATATCGCTCCCGTGTTCGAGCTTTCCATCTCGCAAAATTGAAAGTAGAAAGATGGAAAGCTCAGCATCGCTTCCGTATTCCAGCTTTCCAAAATGAGTTTATGTCATATAGAAATACGAGAGCGATACTTTATTAAAATTGATCTGGTTTCTCCAAACTTACAACATTTGCATTTATCGTACGACAAATGTGTGCGTGTAACCTTGCACAGTTCAATTTTCGTTTTTTGTTTTGTTTTTTTTTGTTTTTGGTTTCGCAAAATCAAAAACTGAAATTTGACCGTCAATTTTCAGTTTTTCGTTTTCGGTTTCTCAAAATCAAAAATTGAAATTTGGCATTCAATTTTGAATTTTCGTTTTTCTTCGCCCAAAAAATGAAAATCAAATATTGAAAATTGCCTCGACTTGTCCGTTTTTCGATTTTAACTTTGACGCGTCAATGTTAACTGCGCACGCGCAAGGCGTATGATGTCACTTTGGGTCCGCGGAGTAGTATGGGAAGCGCAAATCGGGTTGTATAGGCAGGTTTGGAGCATAATATGTAAAACCAGTAAGGGGAAATATATCGGAGTTTCACAACATTATATATTCCTGGAGGCAGGCATTCGAGCTAGATTATAATAGACCAACTGCGCATTTGCAGAATCGAGTACGTATTCGTGAAGCATTATATGGAGAACAACGAGGTTGATACACATAGGAGTTTCATTAAACCCTAATCATAACCCCCGAAGGAAGTTTCCGAGTCGATGCGTTGAATTAAGCGTTTGGCACCCGCACTTAATGCGTTGAATATGAGTTATCTTTGAGGTTTGAGGAAGGGTTGATCAGGCTTTGTGACCTGCCTGTGAAAGAATGTGTGATGGTTACCCGAGAATAACTCCCTCGGACGTGACGGTAGTGAACATGATTTTCGTTTGAAAGTGAAACGGGTGACAGTTATTGTTATGTGCTGTAAAAATGCTGAAGTTTCCTATCATGCAAAATGGTGATTGTCAATTGCTCTAAACTGGGTTTATTCAAGTTTGAAAACGGTCGAATGTGCTCTTTCGACATTTTAGGGGCAATTTCTGAAGGGATTTCCCTTCATATATAAAATATGACACCTCAAACCAAAACAATTTGTGTGTATTTATTATCACAATGGTTAGTGTTACAATCGGTTGAAATATCATTCTGGTTTGAGGTGTCATATTTCATCAAAATTGAAAATTGTGCAAATGCTTCGATTGTATTCTACCAGAAACGTTATGGGAGCAAGTAAAGAATGCTTATCAAGTAGACGTCGTCGTAGTCCAGTGGTTAGGCCGCTCGTTTTCAAAAAAGCTGGGGACCAGATTTTTGAGCTATGAGTTCGATTCACATTTGGATCAGAAAAATTTCCTTCCTATTTTCTTATTCTTTCTTTCTAATATTTAACATTTGGTTTTATTTATGTTATGTGAAACAATCTTCAGTGATATTCAGTTAATAAAATATAGATATAACTGTGTATACACATTTTTGCATTCACAACTACAACTCGACCCTTATTGCAGCACACTCATAGCATGTCCAAGTCACCGTAACTGAATGGGTTTTCAGTTTCATGGGTTAGCAATACTTTCCATGTATAAAAAATGACGGAAACTTCATGTGTATTTTCCTGAACTGTCCTCGTTATATTTAAGAATCATTATAGTTCTCACTATGAACAGTAATGCAATATTCAACAAGTCGAAGTGTGAGTGTTGTCACAAGAATACGCGTCCAGGCAAGACCAGAAAAATATCTGATTCACAGTTACTGGATAAAACGCAAGATTGACTTTGAAGTCAACACTGAGGGACTATTATGCCCTCAATGTCGGGCTATATACTATGTAGATATGAAATCTGCGAACGATGAGACCATCGAAGCGCCTACAGCCGTAGCCGATGATGACCAGCTTGAGGCGGGGTCAAGTTCCCGTTGTGTCATACTACCAGATATTCTACGGCAAGTTCGATTTGCAACATTACAATGACGTAGCTCGTTAAAAGAAGTTACTTTTGCAACAGCAATAATTTTACATAATCGCAAATTATTTAACTAAAAGACGGTTGCTAGTTAATATATGATACATTGAGTAATAACTAATCCTTTTGTATTGTTTGAAAATGGGATCAAAATGGAATCTCGACCAAAACGAATAATTCTGTACGACTGGCCTACAAAAACGTTACTGTCGAGGAAACCTGTTCATTTAAAAATAGAACGTTCCAAAATAGTACAGAGTCGACTGTGCACTTGACGTCATCAAGGGCAGCTGACCTTGCCTGGACAATAGATATACACACGCCAGTGTCCGAGGGAGTTATTCTCGGGTAACCATCACACATTCTTTCAATCCTGAGCCGCGCAGCCATATGCCATATACGGATTTCGCGGCCCATCACCGCGATGCTTACTCTTATTGGTATTACATCTTTGTTGATATCTTTATAAGTACTATATTTTAAATCAATAGCAAATAGCGGTTGTGTTCATGAATACCGTTCGCTTTTATAGTGCTCTAAACATCTATTTTTAGAAATGAGAAAATCTCATTGCCAATTACAAGCGTCTGGTCCGTCATTCATAATTCAGCCGTCGTCCAATGAGAACAGCGGGATGCCACCTGTCCAGACCGGTCTTGTGCATCTTCACAAGTCCAGGTAAATCGTGAATGGTTTACCTGGACATTTTTGGTGATTCGAGTGAGTTATTGAGTCGTTGCCTTGAGTCGTTGCCTCAATCTCGAACATTTCATCCCCGAGGTTATTTTGAATTAG
>JAVTVY010031222.1:0-13199 GCA_036873755.1 Hanleya hanleyi
ATATTAATATAAATACGAATATAACAAGAATAAGACATAAAATGATACATATTAAGAAGACACACCACATCATGAGACAATAATACCGCACTTAAAACATATGGCTGTAGTCGCAACAATACACGTATAAAGCGCTACATAAACAAAGGGACGCTGGATAAAACATATCTACTACATTTGCGTTTGAAGCATTGGAATGTTCCTGAATTTTGGATGTCGAGTGGCAGGTCATTCCATGCCCTTGTACCATTATATTTAAAAGAATTATGGTGACACACATCTGCGTAAACGTCAAGTTTTGTACTAGATCTTGTGCCGTATGTTGATTTTGACGACACAAGAGAAAACTGATCTACTAGATGCTTGGGAGCACGATCATGGATAATTTTCCACATCAAATTACACTTATTAAAAATTAATCTTTGATAGACACTCATAAGGTGTCCAGAAAATGTTCGATGTTGTCAGGCTCGTCCAGAAAATGTTCGATGTTGTCAGGCGTATGACTCGAAACCGTAACGGTGGGGTCCGGCTGGATATCCAGGCTCTTCTGAACTGTGGGTATAGGCGGGCTCTCCGTCATCGCATCACCAGTGGTGTTCGTCTCCCCGGGCTCATCTTCGCTGGGTCTGACCTTCCGCGGCTCCTCTTCAGGGGAAAGTTGTCGCCCAAACCGTAGAGACGGGGCATGAATCAAACGCTGATGGCGTCTTAACTGACTGCGTCGTTGGAAGAGTTGACCACAATCCTTACAGTGTTCCGTCGCGCCCTCGTGGAATGAGCGTTCGTGGCGCAGTAAATGATCCTTCCGATTAAATGACCGTGCGCAGGTTATACAAGTATACCGTGCATCGTTGTGGGTGGAGGCCTTGTGGCGGTGCAAGTCGTGCAGACGAGTAAACTGCTTCTGGGAAGTTGTGCAAGTGAACATCTTGGTGGTTGACAGAGTGTCTGGTGAAACGGCCAGGGCGCTTCCCTTTTATAGCATGCTAGCTGGTGATCTATTTTTAGCACACTCAGTTCAACTATCCCCAAGTCGAGGGCCGAGCCGTGACATCTTGGGTAACCTCCGTGTCTCTTCGGGTACCTCCGTGACATCTTCGTGTCTCTTCGGGCACCTCCGTGACATCTTCGGTCACCTCCGTGTCTCTTCGGTCACCTCCGTACCGTCAACGATCGGCATGTAGACATATAGAGTATGTACGGCATGTTATGGTATTCATCAGTGCATGAGTGACGCATTCAGCCGATGGGGGTGGTCGGTCAGCTTGTTAACGAAAAACGTGGCATTGGTCACCCTCTCTACGACCCATTGTGTGTTGGGGCGTTGTTGTTGGGCCCATTCCAAGGGATCCACGGTGTCCAGTTTCTCCAGCATCGCCTCTAGCGACGCCCGGATAATGATGGTAAACGGTTGGTCAAATACCCGGATGTTACTGCTCGGGTAAAAATATCGGGCTTGGTCTGTGTCATTATGCTGCAGCACATAACCAAACGGCAGATTCAACTTGAAGGTCGTAGTTTGATCGTTGAAGATGGCTTCCACGTAGCTGCGTAGACGGGCGAGGTCGGTCAGTCGGAAATTGTAGATATCTTGAATAGGGCGATGACGGTAGAAACAGTGCCGGATCATGGGCCAATGGCGCCGATAAATGTCACTCACTGGATGGTCTTCGTGTAACAGATCGCTGGGAACATTTATGGCTTCGTCCACGAAGTGTACTTTACCCTCCACGTCGTACAAAAATCTGGCCCAAGGTCTTGTCGTCGGAATTTGACTGTTGAATTAGGGCGACATCATCATCGGCCCTCGTGCGATGGGTGGGAGTTCCCCCTGTTTCGATATTGATGCCTACGGGCTCTTCTATCTGCAAACGTGGCTGCGGAACAGGGTGTCGTGTGCGTTGGTGTCGCAGCAACTGACTGGTCAGTTTGAAAAGCCGACCGCATTCTTCGCATGGACGCTTGGGTACTTCATGGCGTGCACGTGTGTGGCGCTGTAAATGATCCGGGCGCTGAAACGACAGTGTACATATCGTACAGTTATACCGGGCGGTTCCTTCGTGCTTGGTAGCCTCATGTCGGCGCAAGTCGTGCAGACGAGTGAATGATTTCGAGCACGTAGTACAAGTGAACATCTTGGTGGTTGACAGAGTGTCTGATGAAACGGCCAGGCCGCTTCCCTTTTATAGCACGCTGGCTGGTATCATGTTCGGCACCTCCGTGTCTCTTCGGTGATCTCCGTGACATCTTCGGTGACCTCCGTGTCTCTTCGGGCACCTCCGTGACATCTTCGGTGACCTCCGTGACATCTTCGGGCACCTCCGTGTCTCTTCGGCCACCTCCGTGTCTTTTCGGGAAGTGATCGAAGAGACTCGGAAGTGAACGACATTGTGGGAAAAACCCCACAGACAGGTCAGTACATGTGCTATCATGTTCACACTCCGTCACCGAAAAGACACGGACTGAAGATGGCGGACCTCGCCCGGTGGTGGTGGTGGTGGTGGTGGGAGCTCCCGTGTGGCAGAGCTCTTGGATCGAGGCTCTTGGAGCTCCAATCGTGTGGAGCTCAGAGCTCGGAAGTGACATTTGCATATGACCTCTGGGAGGTCACTTCCGCTTCCGTTCACGTGACCGGAACTGACCTTTTACCCCCGGCGCGCAATTTTATCCGGTATTGTTAGCGCGCGCCGGGGTCAAAGGTCAGTTCCGGTCACGTGAACGGAAGCGGAAGTGACCTCACAGAGGTCATATGCAAATGTCACTTCTGAGCTCTGAGCTTCACACGCTTTGAGCTCCAAGAGCTCCGATCCAAGAGCTCTGCCACACGGGAGCTCCCACCACCACCACCACCACCACCGGGCGAGGTCCGCCATCTTCAGTCCGTGTCTGTGGGGTTTTTCCCACAATGTCGTTCACTTCCGAGTCTCTTCGATCACTTCCCGAAAAGACACGGAGGTGGCCGAAGAGACACGGAGGTGCCCGAAGATGTTACGGAGGTCACCGAAGATGTCACGGAGGTGCCCGAAGAGACACGGAGGTCACCGAAGATGTCACGGAGATCACCGAAGAGACACGGAGGTGCCCGAACATGATACCAGCTAGCGTGCTATAAAAGGGAAGCGGCCTGGCCGTTTCATCAGACACTCTGTCAACCACCAAGATGTTCACCTGTACTACGTGCTCGAAATCATTCACTCGTCTGCACGACTTGCGCCGCCATGAGGCTACCAAGCACGAAGGAACAGTCAAATTCCGACGACAAGACCTTGGGCCAGATTTTGTACGACGTGGAGGGCAAAGTACACTTCGTGGATGAACCCATAAATGTTCCTAGCGATCTGTTACACGAAGACCATCCAGTGAGTGACATCTATCGGCGCCATTGGCCCATGATCCGGCACTGTTTCTACCGTCATCGCCCTATTCAAGATATCTACAATTTCCGACTGACCGACCTCGCCCGTCTACCTAGCTACGTGGAAGCCATCTTCAAAGATCAAACTACGGCCTTCAGATTGAATCTGGCGTTTGGTTATGTGCTGCAGCATAAGGAGACAGTCCAAGTCCGATACTTTTACCCGAGCAGTAACATCCAGATATTTGACCAACCGTTTACCATCATTAACCGAGTGTCGCTAGAGACGATGCTGAAGAAACTGGACACCGTGGATCCCTTGGAATGGGCCCAACGACAACGCCCCAACACCAAGTGGACAGTGGAGAGGGTGACAAATGTTACGTTTTTCGTTACCAAGCTGACCGGCCCCATCGGCTGAATGCGTCACCCGTGCACTGATGAATACCATAACATGCCATACATACTCTATATGTCTACATGCTGATCTCGTTGACTTGAGCTCAGTAAACACTTGTACCTAATGTGACGGTGCGTTAAATAATAAAACATGGTATTTCATATTTCAATTTGTTTTGCTGTGAACATACTAAACATGCCCAGGGCGGCTCCCTCAGACTGGGTATGATGTAACATTGGGGATAATAAACTGTATGAACATTGCTGAACTTGTTGTTATTCACGACAACGGCTATCCGATTGTATAATACAGAACATATATTGTATAATACAGGACATATATGGTACAATACAGGACAGATATGGTATAATACAGCACAGATTTGGTATAATGCAGGACATATACTGTATAATACAGGACAGATTTGGTATAATACAGAACATATATTGTATAATACAGCACAGATTTGGTATAATACAGAACATATATTGTATAATACAGGACAAATATGGTTCAAAACAGCACAGATTTGGTATAATACAGGACAGATATTGTATAACACAGGACAGATATTGCATAATACAGCACAGATATGGTATAATTCAGGACAGATATGGTATAATACAGCACAGATATGGTATAATAAAGGGCAAATATTGTATAATACAGCACAGATTTGGTATAATACAGGACATATATGGTACAATACAGGACAGATACTGTATAATACAGGACAGATTTGGTATAATACAGAACATATATTGCAGAGTACTGGACAGATATTGTATAATACAGCACATATATGGTATAACACAGGACAGATATTGTATAATACAGCACAGATTTGGTATAATACAGCACAGATTTGGTATAATACAGCACAGATACTGTATAATACAGGGCAGATTTGGTATAATACAGGACATATATGGTATAATAGAGGACAAATATGGTACAATACAGGACAGATTTGGTATAATACAGGACAGATCTTGTATAACATAGGACAGGTATGGTATAATACAGGGCATATATGGTATAATGCAGGACAGATGTGGTATAACACAACAAAGATATGGTATAATGCATGACAGATATGGATGGTCCATCTCTACACCAAATACCTTCCTTCACTGCCCCAAAATGCCCACTTTCGCTACTACTCGTACTGATGACGTCACCGATGACGTCACAGATGATATGGACATCCCTCAAATCGGGGTTTCCCAGGTTAAACCTATACCCCCATATAGCCAGCCTATGGGACTATATGGGTTACCCGGTACTTTTCCCAAAAAATCACCGTTTCGCTCCGAGACCCTTCCCATCGTGTTCTAAATGACGAGACGTAAAAAACTAATCCAAGCAACCCATATCACAATGAACGTGTGTGAATTTCCCAGGTTGGATCTATACCCCCATGGCCAGCCTATAGGCCTATATACAGCCCTATCCGGTACTTTTCGAAAAATTTCACCGATTCGCTCCGGGACACCTCCCATTGTATTTTTCTCGGCGAGACGAGAAAAACGAGACCCCACAACCCATAGTAACACCCACAAAAAAATGACCATCCCCATACCCATACAGGCATTTTCCCTTATATTGTATAATACAGACCCCTATTGTAGAGGTAAAGTCCGTGTTCCGCTTTTTATAGTTTCGGAAAAAACCCCTAATTTTACATGCATCCACCCCATTGACTTGATCGGCAGGTCCCGATAAGCCCGGGGACCGATATTAACCCTAAGGGATAGGGTTGATAGGTGTTTTCCCCTATTTTAGGGGTAAAGTCCGTGTTCCGCTTTTTTTTCTGGAGAAATTTTTACATACACCCACCCATGACTGGATGCCCCTTCACGTTAAAGTCCGTGTTCCGCTTTTTATATTTTCGGGAAAAAATCCTAATTTTACATGCACCCACCCATGACTGAATGGCCCTCGAGGAGCGCTTCACTTTGACACCTCACTCTACCCATTCGGTCCACTAGGGACCCACCCCGGGCACAAAACGTCTATTCCCATACTCTTTTTAGGCATTCCCCGTATACATTAACATTGGAAGTCACTTGGTTGACATGGGACTACGTTCTGTCCGCGGAAGTGACGGCATTATCACCAGACCGCGGAGGAATACAAAGGTTGCCGGAACTACTTTTGACCTCCACGTGACCTTGAGCTGGTGGCGCCCCCTGGCGCTCCAGAGGTGAAAGGCGATGGGGCGTCCCCTATACCTTTAACCTGGAAACAGCGCCCCCTGGTGGATGCAAGAGTTACCTCCCCCAGCAAAAGGGGGCTGGTCCCGCCCTTTCCCTACTACTTACGCCTTTATATCAGTTGAAAGCACAGCTTTGTAGCTTACCTGTAATATCTGGTGAATCCTATAGTTCCCTCCGAATCTCTGGTATATGTATGTGAATAGTCTTCAAACAACCAACTAGCTGGGAAGGGGAAGTCGGGACGCCACTTTATTTCATACCATTGTCCCAGGTACTGCCAAATATGATGTCATAATTTATGCACTATTGGTGAATGGATCTAACTCACTATAGGGAATCAGACAGCTCCTTAAATGTTATAAACCGTGCTAAGAAATATCGCTCGTGTTTGGTTAATCCTCCCAACTACTTAAATAAATATTAAGCTAACGGTTTCCCGTAAAACAGAAAAAAACATTATCCACTTGAAGTGGGATGGGGCTAGAAAGTGAGCGATTTCATAATGAAGTCGAAATCGATCATGGGCGAAAATAGACAGAAGAACTCAACTGTTCATTAAAAAAAAAATTACGTAGAGAAACCACGATATAACAGATTTGGAAATTGAATCTGGAGTATTTATCGATGACTCAGGAAAATTAGATTGAACTGAAAATAATATTCTGTAATAAATTATACACTGAGATCAAAATTCTCTGATTCAACTGGTAATAGTTTTTTTTTTCAAAATCACTCAAACAACGAGAAAGTCTGTTGTGAAGGACCGCTATCGCTGAATGGATTTGGTTAGGCTGACCGACATATGAAGAAAACAATGATGAATCGCCGGGATCTGATGGATTTCCAGTTGAATTTTACAATTGCTTGACATTGACATTGTGGTATTTATTTTACAACAGCAAAGTTACATATCGTGTCTTCCTCCAAAAATGAAAATGACAGAAAACTCGGATAAAAAATTGACCTCCGATTCCTTTATTTAACGTTGACATTTTTTTTAAATGTATAGCGAAAAGTATTTTACCATTAGCAACTGACGAATCACACAATGGTTAAAAAAAGCGAAGTGTCATTAGTGGAATTACAAGCGTCTGGTCCGTCATTCATAATTCAGCGGTCGTCCATTAAAGAATATCCGCGTCCATAATCCAAAGACCTATTCCATATAACAGTATTAGCACCAAATTCGAAAAGACAATCATAGTATACATAAACATTGGCTAGTTTCCTGCAAGAGAGAAGCGGTTAACAATTTTCAATGATGCAAGCAAGACATCATGATGTTGTAAAAATATCAAATCCGTGTATCGCTCATCAGTATTCTTAATCCATAATATTTGTTGGAAAGTCGTCATCTCTACTAGGGAATGATATATCTCAATAACGCTTTGCTAGCCAAACTAATATTTGATTTCAGGAATTGCACAGAAGAAAATATCCATATCCCAGACTCATGTTATAATACATGTTGAGAAAGCTTTCGTATCATATTTGAATAAATGTTAATCAAGATGTCAAATCGATAACATAATTTATAGACTATTGGCGAATGGATCTAACTCACTATAAGAAACCAAACAGCTCATTAAAACGCGGATCACCCCATACCCAATTTATTTCCGTGGCAGAAATTTGCCACAGATCCGAAACAAGATGAATCTACAGAGACAGGAAATAAAAATGGTAAATTCTGAAGCCAAAATTCGACAGTATGCAGATGTCACCAGCTTATAGTACGAGGCAGATCTAGGAAATCTTTAATGAGTGGAATGGGTCTCCTGAATAAGTTTATTCCCGCGTCCGTCCTGTGCTTAAATGTTGACAATTCTATGGCAAGATGAATTGGTGGACCGAAAGAAAGCTCTATAAAACTCTGCACCCATCAGAGAATAACAGATTATCCATGAATTAAATATCGTACGCATTGATGACAAAAATATTTAGGCCTATCTGTTTCGGGTGATACGTTAGTAGTAGGGAGTACTGATTTCGAGCAACATTTCACCCGGATGTAAAAATGACGTCACTTCCGGTTGGGGTGAATGAGGCGTGACCTTTGGACATGTGTAGACTTGTTGCATGCCGCCATTGTGCTCCAAAACGGCGTGTACAACATGGCGGCATGCCGCCATTGTGCTCCAAAATGGCGTGTACAACATGGCGGCATGCCGCCATTGTGCTCCAAAATGGCGTGTACAACATGGCGGCATGCCGCCATTGTGCTCCAAAATTAGGGTCTACTGATTTCGAGCTAACTTTCACCCGGATGTAACTATTACGTCACTTCC
Organism: Hanleya hanleyi; assembly: GCA_036873755.1. Lineage (NCBI taxonomy): Eukaryota > Metazoa > Mollusca > Polyplacophora > Lepidopleurida > Hanleyidae > Hanleya > Hanleya hanleyi. The sequence goes on from JAVTVY010031222.1 coordinate 8,266, forward strand.
GATGGTAGCGCCATCTATACACTCTGGACGCAAGGGAGACAACTCGGACTAATGATGATCAAGGCATGTACTGACCTATCTAGGGTATAGTTCCGGCAACATTTGACCTCGAATTCTTCCGCGGTGATGCGGTCTGGTGGTGATGCGGTCTGCCTCCGCGGACAGAAAGTAGTCCCATGGGTTGACTTCCAATGTTAATGTATAGGGGAATACCTAAATAGACGTTTTGGGATCTTGGGGAGCCCCTAGTGGACCGATGGGGTCGAGTGAGGTATCAAAGTGAAGCCTATGTGAGGGGGCAACCGATGGGCTGGGTGTGGGATTGAAATATCGGCATTCTGCGCATGCGTGGTGGCCAAAGGGTATGAAAATAGACGTTTTGGAGCTAGGGGAGCCACTAATGGTCCAATGGGGTCATATGAGGTATCCATGTGAAGCATTCGTGAAGGGGCATCTGACTGGACTAGGGGCTCGGGCGTTGTCACCATTCTGCGCATGCGCGGTGGACCAAGGGTATGGAAATAGACGTTTTGGGATCTAGGGGAGCCCCTAATGGGCCGATGGAGTTGTATGAGGTATCAGTGTGAAGCCTATGTGATGGGGCATCCAGTCATGGGTGGGTGCATGTAAAATTTTCCTGAAAAAAGCGGAACACGGACTTTACTCCTAAAATGCGGAGAAATGCCTATATGGGGTATGGGGGGTATATAGTTCGCCGGGCTTATTGGGGCTTGCATATCCATAGAGTTATCTCCCCCTAGTTCCAGGGTGGGTGTATGTAAAATTTTTCCTGAAAAAATACGGAACACGGACTTTATCCTAAATTACGGGAAAATGCCTATATAGGGTATGGGGGGTATAGGACCATCCTGGGAAACCTACTTCTCGACATTTGCGGTATAGGTTGTGGGGTCTCGTTTTCTTAGTCTCGTCAAGACAAACATGATAGGAAGTGTCGCGGAGCGAATCGTTGAAAATTTTGGAAAAAGTTCAGGGAGACCCATATAGTCCCATACTAGGGGTATAGGACCAATGTTTGCCCCACTGGGAAACCTACTTCTAGACATTTGCGGTATGGTTGTTTGGATTTGTTTTCTTAGTCTCGTCAAGACAAACATGATAGGAAGTGTCCCGGCACGGAACGGTGAAATTTTTGAAAAAAAGTCACCGAGGCCTGGGTAGGCCCATAGGCCTATACTGCATGGCTATGGGTGTATAGGTCCATACGGTGCGGACGTGTTGGGATCTAGGTGGGCCACTAATGGTCCGATGGGATCGAGCGAGGTATCCATGTGAAGCTCTCATGCAGGAGCACTTGACTACGCTAATGGTTCGTACGTTGTCAATAGTCTGCGCATGCGCAGCCTGGCCGTAGTATAGAAAGCAGGCATTTTTGGGGGTGTGTGTGGGTGTGTTTGGGTTAGAGATGGGCTATTCACGGTTCGAATGGGTCGTGTTAGGTATCCATGTGGAGCTTATGTGAGGGGGCATCTGATGGCGTGGATGTGGGGTAGACATAGGGTCATTCTGCGCATGCCCGGTAGCCAAAGGGTATGGAAATAGACGTTTTTGTGGTCTAGGTGGGTCCCTCATGGGCCTATTGTGTCGAGTGCGGTATCCATGTGAATCATAGGTGGGGGAGCATCCACCTGGACTAACATTCACGTGGTTTGGTGGGTCTGCGCAAGTGTGTGATGTCACTTCCGGTTTGGGTGAATTGGGCGTGACCTTTGGACATGTCTAGACTTGTCTGTGTCTGTCATGTACTGGTGTTTTTCCCTACAATGGCGTTCACGTGGTTTGGTGGGTCTGCGCAAGAGTGTGTGACGTCACTTCCGGTTTGGGTGAATGCTCAAACACTACCTCAAACTTTCCCGGCCCGGCCCGGCCCGGCCCGCCCCGGCCGCAGCGCGCGCGCGCGGGAGTGATCTGATGCCGCAGCGCGCGCGCGGGGGTTATCCGGAAGTGCGTGGGTGAATCCGCAGCGCGCAGCCCATTCACGAAGGGCCGTCACAGGCCGTAGTAGAAAAAAACGCATTTCTAACCTTATTGACCTTAAGGCGCAAGCGAGTATAAAAAGCCACCTCTCTAACCGTTCGCTTTTCATTCCCCACCATGGCAGCGAGCGAAACAGAGCTTGCGTTATTCCAACTGACGTCCGACGTCTACCTCATCGTCAATGACGATCACCTGGAGCTGGTCCAAGACGCACCGCAGAAGGTGAAGATTTTGTTATCGCTATCAGGCTGGACTCTATTGACACGATTGTTACAGGGAAAAGACCCTGAAAGGGATTTCATGCACGTGGAAGTCGGCGTGCACATACGCACTGCTGGAGAGGATTCCCTTTTTCCCCGGTTGGAACAGAGTGGAGGTCCCTATATCACACTCTGTCCACCCTTATGGATGGCACTGAAAGATGTACTCCCCCAGGTGGATGACTTACTACACCCCGAGGTGAAAAAAGGGACTGTGGCTACCCGGAGGCTTACACCTGGCTGCACCCTATTGTTGTACCCCAAACGAGTGGACCTCATCGATAGCGGACTTAGGTGTTGGTGTACGACTGAACCCAAAGCGCACGTCTCTTTGTCACCGGAAGGATGGACTACCTTGACACGGGTGTTGTTGGGTGACCTGCACGGTGATAGCATTCACCTGTGTGACGACGTCTACATTTTCTGCGGTCCCTTTTTCGCTCGACTTCTCTGTCTGAACGACGGTGGTTTTACCCTGGACCCCGATCTATGGACGGCTTTGGAAGAAGTAGTCCCCATTGTCGATAAGGTACTATCTCTACAGGAGCCACATAACCAATCAGAATAGTACGTATCACGGACTACACCCGTAGAGCTACATCTAGGCGCGCATGTGTGACATGGTCTATAAAACACGTCCCTCTGGATCCCACACCTTCATTTCTACGGTTGCAGAGCCATGACGGAGATCCAGCCCTATGCGACTCGCATTTTACAGCATGCCACCGTGGTTAATTCACTCACGGGTTACCGAGCAGTGGTCCGGTCCATGTTTGCAGATGGCGACGACAACGAGGGGCGACGCCAGATCCTGAACGAGTTCACAGAAGCGGTCCTCGACAGAGTGCACTCGATGGAGAGGTGTGCCATCACTCACCACTACTGGACTATGACGGCCATCCTTGATGCTCGGGCTATGGACCACGAGCGCTCACGCCGGAACCAGCGACGGCTGGTTGGCCTCACAATAGTCTGTGCCCTATTGACCCTGGCGCTGTGGCATTGACAGTGGCACCTGACTATAAATACGAGGGTCAGACACAGTGTGTGTCATTCAACGATCGTCATTGGATCAAGCATGTCACCAGTCCTACGAGCCATCCTGCCCCTTACACCCCATGTGGGGTTACACGTCTATGAAGATAAAGTCACCCTCGTGGAAGACCGTGGAGATGTTTGCTGGTCGCCCGCTGAGACCGTATCGAATACGGTTACGCTACACCGTGACGGCTGGACCAAATTTAAACGGGTGTTGAGCGGCTAGCTCGATGGACACCTCATCCACATAGACAATGCCATCTACGTATACCGTGGACCCTTCTTCCCACGCCTGGGCCGCTACCAAGACCCTACGCGAAGCTTCACCCTAGACCCCGAGACATCTGTGATGGGAGACATCTGTGATGCGGACCCTACACAACCGTGCCCGGCTCACATTCGTCTGTCCCGAGAGGGCTGGACCAAATTCAAACGGGTGTTGTCTGGTGAACTGGATGGCGACCTCATCCACTTGTGTCACGATGTGTACATCCGACGCGGCCACCTTCTTTGCTCATTTTACCCTTCACCCTGTTCTATGGTCTGCATTGGAAGATGCCGTGGCAGATGTGGATCAAGTCCTTACGGAGGAAGAGCGGTCATCAGACGAGTTGGACTGGTCATTTACCATGGACAATGTGCTGGCAGAAGCCAACGAAGAAATCAGAAAGAAACTCCGGCCTAAGATATACCCGTTATAAAAATAGGCGATGGGGCCCAGGGTCCATCATCATTTTGTCACCATGAAGCGCTGGGAAGATTTGGATAACTTATACCACAGACCACCGAGCAGTCCGGCGGCCTAGTGCATTGTGCGGCTCTCTATCGACGGCCAAACCCCAGGATCAACGATGCCCAAGTCCGAGATTGGTTAAGAAAACAAGACACCTATACCTTACATCGATCTGTCCGTCGCCATTTTCTACGGAACCGGGTCATCGTGGGAGGAATAGATGCCCAGTAGCAAGCGGATTTGGTCGATATGAGCGCCTTTGCCAAACACAGCGATGGGAATCGGTATATCTTGACGAGCATCGATATCCTATCGAAGTATGCGTGGGTGGTACCCATCCGGACGAAAACGGGGGCGAATCTCATAGCGGCGTTCAAAGACATCTTCAAGACCGGGCGCAAACCTTTGTATTTGCAAACCGACGAAGGCACGGAATTCCTCAACAGACCGTTCCAGCAGTTTCTGAAAGCCCAGAAGGTGTTTTTCTTCCATACGTACAACGAGACCAAGGCTTCCGTGGTGGAAAGGTTCAACAGGACATTCAAAGGCCGCATGTATAAATATTTTACCTATAAGAATACAAGGCGGTACATCGATGTTCTCCCGAAACTTGTGAGTGGTTACAATCGAGCCTATCACCGGTGTATAGAGAGAGCCCCATTACAGTGACCCAACGCAATGAAGCCCAAGTCCGGCGTGTCTTGTACCCCAGGCAATCGCAGCGAACGACGAAGGCGGTGTACAAGGTCGGGGACCCTGTACGGATCAGTAAAGTCAAAGGTCAATTTGAAAAAAGTTACTTGCCCAGCTGGAGCGATGAGCACTTCCTGATTAAACGGCGCCTACCCCAACAGCAGCGAGTCTATGAACTGGAAGATCTTCAAGGGGAACCGTTGCTAGGGACG
>JAVTVY010031223.1:0-125200 GCA_036873755.1 Hanleya hanleyi
CGGACCTTGAATACTGCATCCCCTCACCCCCGGGCCCTCTCAGCCCTACCCCGGCCGAAAAATGTCAGGGTCTTCGCTTTATAAACGCCCATGTATTTTGATAGGGCCATTGATAAAACGAAGACCGAAGATGGAAGACCCTGTATGCAGCAATGCCCAGGGCGGACGTTATTATCGAGTTATAATCGATCGGGAATTATCGCCCGGTCTGGGCATTAAAAGCGGACCAAATTTCCCGGCGGACCTTGATTACTGCATCCCTCATCCCCGGGCCCTCTCAGCCCTACCCCGGCCGAAAAATGTCAGGGTCTTCGTTTTATAAACGCCCATGTATTTTGATAGGGCCATTGATAAAACGAAGACCGAAGATGGAAGACCCTGTGTGCAGCAATGCCCAGGGCCGACGTTATTGTCGAGTTATAATCGATCGGGAATTATCGCCCGGTCTGGGCATTAAAAGCGGATCAAATTTCCCGGCGGACCTTGATTACTGCTTCCCCTCACCCCTGGGCCCTCACAGCCCTACCCCGGCTGAAAAATGTCAGGGTCTTCGTTTTATAAATGCCCATGTGTTTTGATAGGGCCATTGATAAAACGAAGACCGAAGATGGAAGACCCTGTATGCAGCAATGCCCAGGGCCGACGTTATTATCGAGTTATAATCGATCGAGAATTATCGCCCGGTCTGGGCATTAAAAGCGGACCAAATTTCCCGGCGGACCTTGATTACTGCATCCCCTCATCCCCAGGCCCTGTCAGCCCTACCCCGGCCGAAAAATGTCAGGGTCTTCGTTTTATAAACGCCCATGTATTTTGATAGGGCCATTGATAAAACGAAGACCGAAGATGGAAGACCCTGTATGCAGCAATGCCCAGGGCCGACGTTATTATCGAGTTATAATCGATCGGGAATTATCGCCCGGTCTGGGCATTAAAAGCGGATCAAATTTCCCGGCGGACCTTGATTACTGCTTCCCCTCACCCCTGGGCCCTCACAGCCCTACCCCGGCTGAAAAATGTCAGGGTCTTCGTTTTATAAACGCCCCATGTATTTTGATAGGGCCATTGATAAAACGAAGACCGAAGATGGAAGACCCTGTATGCAGCAATGCCCAGGGCGGACGTTATTATCGAGTTATAATCGATCGGGAATTATCGCCCGGTCTGGGCATTAAAAGCGGACCAAATTTCCCGGCGGACCTTGATTACTGCATCCCCTCACCCTCGGGCCCTCTCAGCCCTACCCCGGCCGAAAAATGTCAGGGTCTTCGTTTTATAAACGCCCATGTATTTTGATAGGGCCATTGATAAAACGAAGACCGAAGATGGAAGACCCTGTATGCAGCAATGCCCAGGGCCGACGTTATTATCGAGTTATAATCGATCGCGAATTATCGTCCGCTCTGGGCATTAAAAGCGGATCAAATTTCCCGGCGGACCTTGATTACTGCTTCCCCTCACCCCTGGGCCCTCACAGCCCTACCCCGGCTGAAAAATGTCAGGGTCTTCGTTTTATAAACGCCCATGTGTTTTGATAGGGCCATTGATAAACCGAAGACCGAAGATGGAAGACCCTGTATGCAGCAATGCCCAGGGCCGACGTTATTATCGAGTTATAATCGATCGGGAATTATCGCCCGGTCTGGGCATTAAAAGCCGACCAAATTTTCCGGCGGACCTTGATTACTGCATCCCCTCATCCCCGAGCCCTGTCAGCCCTACCCCGGCCGAAAAATGTCAGGGTCTTCGTTTTATAAACGCCCATGTATTTTGATAGGGCCATTGATAAAACGAAGACCGAAGATGGAAGACCCTGTATGCAGCAATGCCCAGGGCCGACGTTATTATCGAGAGTTAATCGATCGGAATCGCCCGGTCTGGGCATTAAAAGCGGATCAAATTTTCCGGACCTTGGATACTGCTGCTTCCCCCCCTGGGCCCTCACAGCCCTACCCCGGCTGAAAAATGTCAGGGTCTCGTTTTATAAACGCCCATGTATTTTGATAGGGCCATTGATAAAACGAAGACCGAAGATGGAAGACCCTGTATGCAGCAATGCCCAGGGCGGACGTTATTATCGAGTTATAATCGATCGGGAATTATCGCCCGGTCTGGGCATTAAAAGCGGACCAAATTTCCCGGCGGACCTTGATTACTGCATCCCCTCACCCCGGGCCCTCTCAGCCCTACCCCGGCCGAAAAATGTCAGGGTCTTCGTTTTATAAACGCCCATGTATTTTGATAGGGCCATTGATAAAACGAAGACCGAAGATGGAAGACCCTGTATGCAGCAATGCCCAGGGCGGACGTTATTATCGAGTTATAATCGATCGGGAATTATCGCCCGGTCTGGGCATTAAAAGCGGACCAAATTTCCCGGCGGACCTTGATTACTGCATCCCCTCATCCCCGGGCCCTCTCAGCCCTACCCCGGCCGAAAAATGTCAGGGTCTTCGTTTTATAAACGCCCATGTATTTTGATAGGGCCATTGATAAAACGAAGACCGAAGATGGAAGACCCTGTATGCAGCAATGCCCAGGGCGGACGTTATTATCGAGTTATAATCGATCGGGAATTATCGCCCAGTCTGGGCATTAAAAGCGGACCAAATTTCCCGGCGGACCTTGATTACTGCATCCCCTCATCCCCGGGCCCTCTCAGCCCTACCCCGGCCGAAAATTGTCAGGGTCTTCGTTTTATAAACGCCCATGTATTTTGATAGGGCCATTGATAAAACGAAGACCGAAGATGGAAGACCCACTTGAGGGGCTCTTTTGGGGAAAGGTCTTCGTTTTTGGGTCTTCGGTCTTCGGTCTTCGTTTTATAAACACCCCTCTGATGGATGTGTATTGTGGACGTCTGATAGAGTAAACACCTCAACATGGGGTAAACATCATACCCAGAAAACTAACCTGCAATGCCCGACGTCGTATGGCTTAAATTTTCCACCGAAACAATAAACCTACATATATTTGTCAAATGACATTTGATCATTCCTTGATCCACCCACGAAGTCCTGGAACATCAGAGTAAGGTTCTGCTTTACCAGTCTGCCAACCACAGGCCCGCAAAACAAGACTTTTTGGGGGGTGTGGGCGGTGGTATTAGGGTGAAGTGTCGAAATATGGGTCTCTATATATAACCCCATGGCCATGCTTTATATAAATCTATGCTGATTTATATAAAGCATGGGGTTATATATAGAGACCCATATTTCGACACTTCACCCTAATACCACCGCCCACACCCCCCAAAACTCTTGTTTTGCGGGCCTGTGCTGCCAACCAATACTCCACAGTTCCCACACCAGTTTCATCAAATCATTTTCCTGTTGTAACTTAGCCCGCTCCTCATGAGTAGGCCTATACGACGGAAGAACTGTGGGCAGGGTTTCTGATAGAACATCAGCATCAGTTACTACAATCTCTTCGTGATGCATCAACTCTCTGACGTCACTAGGAACACACACTGTCTCTACTATGCCCTGGACAGTCGCTTCAACTTCATCACTGTCCATGTTCATCGGATATCTTCTTAGGGCATCGGCACTTGTTGGTTGGCCATTACGATACCTAATCTCTAAACTGAATGGGGCTAGTTGGGCTACCTAACACTGCTCACATGCTCCCAATTTGGCAGTGCCTGTGTAGACGATACAATGGAAACCTATCAAATACTCTGTGAACTTATCCGTCACAACCCATTTTAGGGCCAACAGCTCCACTTTGAAACTCGAGTATGTTGATCCATTGGCTTCAGCACCCCGTAACCCTCTACTAGCAATCTTGGGGCCAACTGCTCCACTTTGAAACTCGAGTATGTTGATCCATTAGCTTCAGCACCCCGTAACCCTCTACTAGCAAAAGCTAAAGGGTGTAGATTCCCGTCATAATCATTTTGGCTTTCAGCACGAATTCAAGTTTGAAACATGGATAAGCCAAGACTGGTGCTATGGTCAGCTTGTGCTTCAAGGTTACCATAGCCTGTTCCGCTTACTTGGACCATTCCCAAACACTGGAGGAACATTTCCGCGCCTTTTCAGGTGTTCTATGCACGGCAATTAATATGCGAAGAGAAGCCACAATGCTAGAATAGCCAGGGAAGAACATTCGGTAATATGATGCGAGCCCTATAGAAAGGATCACAACTCACTCCCATTGTTTGGGGTATAGCAGTTCACGATACACTCCACTTTACCTGGATCAACAGAAATTCCTGCCGCACTGATGATGTGTCCAAAATACAGTAGAACTGCCTGGAACAACTTCCATTTTCATCCATTCAGTTCAAGCCATAATGGATCTGGCTTTCCAACACCTCCAGTCTATCCAAATGTTCTGGGAAGGACGAAGCAAATACCAGGATGTCATCCAGGTAGCGGATAATCTCACGCAGGTTCATGCCACCGAAAAATGAGTTCCATAATTCTTGGGATGTTCCAAAGCTGTAAGTTATAGTAATAAATATAATAATAATAATGATCTTTCTTTACCCTCGGTAGCCAGTTTGGCTATAAGCCAATCTTCCACTGGGCCGAGCACATTCATACACAGAAACATATCTCACAATCATACATCTGGTTTTGCGGTGTGGGAGGAAAGCCGGAGTACCCGGAGGGAAACCCATGAGCACGGCCTGGGACCAGAAACCCAATCTCACATACGTTTCGAATGAGTACAATGCTGCTAGCATATGGGGTTGATGACCTCTGGATGATCCCCTTATCCAAGAGTCGCTGTATTTCCTTCCTTACCTCTTCCATCTCATTTGGTGATATTCATTGGAATGGCAAGATTGATTTTATGAGGGATCAAATCACATGATCCGAGATCACCAGGACCCTTTATGAAAGCTGCATCCTGACGTTGGAACATTCTCGCGGCCAACACCGCATCATCTGGAGGCTCCGCTTTGGTATCACCTTCATGCTCGAGAGAACCAACTGACTGACCACTCTCCAAGAACATTTCACTGATTGACACCGGAGGGATCCGGTGTCACTACAACTCGAGGTGCAACATTGCCTTCAACCACTTCAGCAACGCTTGTAGAAGGCGGAATCTCGATAGGTTTTCTACCAGCATCAATACCCTTCATACACAACATAACTTGACATATCCTTGTTGTCCCCTGGGCTCAGTCGCCGGTTGCTCTTCAGTCCATAAGCCGAAAACCCTCCAAGGATACAGACTTACTCATTAATTGCTCCACAGAACCAAGTGACCAACCGATGGGTTTGACCTCACTTGCCCCGATGTATTTCACTTAACTCTGACTGACAGCACTATCATGATGATCTTCCTCTAACAGCACTATCATGGTGATTTTCCTCTAACAGAACTATCATTATGATTTTCCTCTAACAGCACTATCATGAGCATTTCCCTTAGCTAACTTCAGACAGTTAAATGCCATGCACCAATCGTCCTTGTTTGGTTCTCTCGTCTCTGCAGACTGTTCCATAAGCAACTTCAAGATGTTGCATCTTAAAATAATGGGAAAGTACTTCCTCCTATCACCCAGGCCTGTAGACGCATCACCAAAATGTTGAATCATTGCGTATAAAAAACCTTGCATCAGAATACATCCGACCAAAGACAGTGGGGCTCACCTGGAGAAACCCTTCATTAGGAACTTCCAAATCATTTGCACCAAGTATACGCACATAATCAGCGAATTTAGACCCCCAACCACACCGTTTAGTTGATTGTGGTACAATGAAGAGGAATCAGTGATGTCTCCGCCCCGTATCTAGAACACCGCCTACCTTTATACGGCATGATATTTCAGTGGGACAGCACTATAAAATGGCAGCATTAGATCTGCTCTGTTACAAGTAGGTACCCCTGCCCCTCCCCCTCCCCTCTCCTCCCTTCCCTTCCCCGTCGTGATATAGCTGAAAAAATGTTGAAAGCGACGTTAAACCCTATTCACTCACTCACTCACTACCTTTACACCAGCTATCTCTATTCAACTGTAGGACTGCTCGACACTAGCGAATCTAGGAAATTTAGGACATTTGTCCCTGATGTGACCCCTATTTTTACAGTAGAAACAGATTATCTCACTACCCTGACCTGATGAGGGTGAAAGAAGTGTACCCCTTCCATTGCCCTGTTTACCCCTAGTACTGGTTAGGGTGCATTCCACACCTAAATAATGTGCGGTTAAAAATAGACATGGGTTCGGGTCTTCGACCTTAAATATATTTAAACATGTTAACAAAACCCCTGTAAAAGTATATATTTTCCGAATGGGCACACTCATGCCATTATTCCAGGAGACAAGTGAGCTAGGAAAGACGTGCAATCCTCCTTAAACCTTCAACTTTTCTGAAAAACTCCATAAAATGTACGAAAATGTGTCAAATTCGACCCACCATCAAGAGAAAACAAACGAACTGAATTTCTTTGTAGACAGTTTAGGACTTTATGAAAGTTTCTCCGTCCAACGGGCATTTTAAAAAGGGGGAAAAAACGGGGTCGACCTACTCGTTTTTTGTAAAATTGTATCGCCATAAAGGAATCGTCGTTTTCGTTCCCCGAAAAAGTGAGGATTTTGGCCTGCCAGATATTGAATTCCGGAAACGATTAACTCTGTAGTAGCGCGTAGGTGCGATAAGCAAGCAATTGTTATATCCTCGTTTAAGGACTCGAGGCCCGGGGAATAGGCTCAAACTATCGATATTTTTTTCTTTGCATATTTCAAAAGTTGAAGAAAAAACCTATCAAGTGTTTCTGTTATTTTCCTTAAAAAATGCTTGCAAACGTGAAATTTTAGCTCTCAAAAATTCACTGTCTGTGGAAGAACTCTGCCCTGTGGGATTAGCGCGCATTACTCACAGTCGGTGTTGTCGCCTGCTGTGACTTCGCACCTTGGCTAATTACCTGTCACTGCAATACACACAATTCTACTACATTCATGCCAAAATATTGAACAGGAAATTATATGGTCTATCTCAGTGTTTTCGCGCCACATGACAAAATAAAAAAATACAAATACACTGCTCAGGTGGTCAACCATTTCCGGAAAGCATGTGGTATATGCAGATATATATATTGCGAATTTGCGTAATGTTTTTCATAATATCTCACTTGACATTCTATCAACATATCTTACTTGCCAACACAATCATGGGAAGAAAACGTTACAAGTTTAGTAGGACACGCATGCAGGCAAAAAGAAACGTTGATAAACATTATTACACGACTCCTGCTGTTCGGTCATATATACCTCCGATTCAGTATTACTTCATACTGCATTATACATGCGGCAAATGTAGAAAGTGAGGTATTCATTCAAAATAAATACTTTACGTATTCACCATCGTACATATAATTATAAAAAAGGCAAACATTATTCTCGCAAATTGTATACTTTCGCGATAATAGTAAAGTTTTTTAACTCCACACCGGAAATGGCCGCTGCCAGTTTTTTCTCCGTTTGAGGTCTGTGGACTGACCATTTCCTGTTTTCTTCTCCTTCCTTGAGTTAGACCTTTTTCAGTCGGCAATTAAAACCATGAATGTCCAATTGCCGCAAATCACATCTCTGTAAGCCTTCTATAGAATGCTCGACGTCTACTCAATCACCCGCGGTGAGGGATTTCGGAAGGCTATAATCCCTATATGTTGTGTGAGAATATTGTGTCATTATCATGAAGTAGCGGATAATAATTACAGAATATCATCTGAAAAGTAGATTATTTTTGTTTACGGTCTGTATCCGACATATGTTTTTACACAGCTGGTACATACAAACTTGCTAATAACTTCTCTATTTTTCATCCGATCATGTCAATTTTTGGGGAGCATAATATATATACATTACAGTCCGAATGAACGTGTCTCAGTTTTTCAAAATGTTGCTTTGTTCTGAAGTTATTGGAACTTGAAATAGACTTTCATTTTGTTTCAAAAAATAAACTTTACAACGCTCTCAAACTTTTTCTAAGAGTTTAAAAAAAAACCTGAGACACACTTGTTTGGTTTGAAAGGTTTATTATCACCATGCAAAATCTCGGACTCGTTACTTGTAAAATAATAGGTGAAATTAGCGATATAAACAAGACATTATTTTTTTGAAATAACTGTTTTCTAACTGCAACAAAACCGGTGAAATAAACGTAAGAATTAAATTTTTACTTTATTTGGAACGCCCGAATCGTGATCTTTCCAACCATATAAAACATATATATGTATGTGAAGTGGTTGTGATGAAATGAGACCGAATGCACGAGGGTGTCTAGTATCAGGCGCTACCCCGGGCCTCGAGTCCTTAAAGAAATGCAGGATGTTACTATAGATCTCTGTTAGTAGACCGGGAAGAAGAATTACCTTCCTTATTATGAAATTAAGGAGGGGCCACTTTGTACGAAACCGTGGCAAGTGTGGAGTGCACCCTTAGAATTTGTAACAAATTTTGTATCTGACTACTGGTATGTGACTGATGGTCGAACACTCGTTGCTGTAGTTGTTTCAGCCGGGCCCTTCTTAAAGCTGGCTTTGCCCTGTGACTAACTGTTGGAATATGGGGTGTTTCGAGACATAATCTCCTCTACTGCTACTAGTATAGTCTCGTCTATTAGTACTACAAGTAGTATTCTCAACACTGTTTATTTTGATGTCCAATTCATCCTCAGTTTCTTCCTCGTCTGAGTTCAGTGGTTACTAAGCCCTTGCCCTACCCTTAAATCTACTACGATCTTCACTTTCCCTAAAGAAAGACAATGCCTCGTCGCGCATATCCGAGAAGGTTCTATCACCGGAGGCCATTTCTATGCGATGGAGTTCTCTCCGGGTATAGCCCCATCACATGCACCACGCGCAAACTGTTCCTTGAGTGTATTTTCCCTAAGTCTATGCAATGCTGCCGTCTCTTCCGCATCCTTGGCGGCATTCTCAATTCAAAAGTACAAGAGCATTAAGGCTCGGCTGTAATCAGCCAGACTTTCATTCTCTAACTTTATTCGGGTTGAAAAGAACTGTTAATTGATTGTACACTTTTTGATGGTCGAAACGTCTTCTTAATACATCAGTAACCTGCATGAACTTTCGCGCAGTTTGTGTACATCATAAAATTTCTCCCCTAGCAGGGCCAGCTAAGTGATCTGAGATAACAGTGGCCTTATCACCACTGCGCAGCTGAGAAACTAAGACTACGTCCGAGAATCCACCGTATTCTCGGGTCTGAATGTTAGGTGCCGAGGGATGCCTTCCTGTAGAGTCATATGGTTGCTTTTCAGTCGCTAGACGTCAATTTTTCCCACCATCATCACCAGTTAGGCCAAGTTGCATAGAATAAATGTCGACTTCTTCTAACCACTCCTTAAAGTGTAACTGTGACACGTATGTAAGTGTATGTAATATTCAAGATAACTATGGCAATAATAAAACATAGTAAAGCATTTCCCCAAAATTTCACTCTTATTCTGTCTCGGAGGATTCAAAGGCAGCTTTCTACAGTGGGAGAGAAATCTGTACTGCCTCTTTTGACGTCAGAGATGACGTTAACCACGTCATACTTCGAGCGTCCTGCACCGTCTTCGGGACGTCGCGGTAATGCAGAGAATGGAACAGTTTTGTAACAATGTTGCGTTCTATAATAACGTCACAAGTTCCGACATGCTTGTGGCGCTGTGCACTGCAATAACATCAATAGCATAAAACTTGTTCAAATTAAAGCCGTAAAACAAGAAACAGGGTATAAATTATATAATTTGAAAGATTATCTTGGATATAACGTAAAGTTGCAAAAGTACCACAGTTACACTTTAAGGGTCAATTAAATCACCTAGATTGCGAGAATTTACTAAGTTTGACTAAGGGAGTAAGCTGAATCTTCCGATGGCGAAATACGGTCCATAATGTGCGACCTGAAGCATCAGTAGAGGCAGCAATTTCCTGTGCAATCTCTGCTGCTGTAGCCATATCCACAATGGGTTAAGCATGCAGCAATACGACCAATGACCAGTATCATATAACGGTTGACAGTTCGCATGCAAGGTTGATTTGTGGTTGAATCGTGAAATAATTGACTAATGATAAGATGAACAGTCAATCAATGAATCTCATTATCTCCTGGAAATAGATCGAGGGGTTCAGCAAAACATACATGTACACACATCTTAGTACCGATACATGTATACACATATCAAACTTATGAAATGCAGACAAAATTCACAAGAAAGATCAGAAAAGTCATACGTATACACATCTCAGTACATGTATACACATATCAAACCTATAAAATGCAGACACAATTCACAGCGATAGCAAACCAACAGAACAATACTACAAACCCTTGAAGATTCTCAAAATGCTGTTCTGGTTTTTCGGTCCATCCCTCATGTAAGCAATCACGAGAAACGGTGGGTGGGTGGGGGTGGTAGCTGGGTTTTCAGCATCAAAATAGCAAATCGCAATTCCGCATATTATGTGTAACAGTAATTCAATTCACAGATCAAGTTTTTGACACAGCCAGAGGCCTTTATCACAGGCCACTTGATTGTGGGCCATGGGAACTATCCTCGACCCCAGCCTATCTCGTTTGATGGTCATATAACGGCGTAACCATTGTACTAAATTCATCAACCATACATCCCTCCGGTCCCTATATGTTTTATCTGTAAAATGTTTATCCTTTTTTCTGGGCGGATGCTTGCCACTGTTGTTGTTGTTGTCCTATAGTCTATACATGCATGTAACGTGTGCAAGTTAGGCCTACCCTGTTGAAATGACACCACCTGAGTTATTGGGGGCGTGAAGTGATATTGATGTGTATTGTTATAATGGAATGTGAACATAATTGATTCATGTTTGACTCTTTAAATTGTACCCCCTTGTATTGTAAATCTTCATTTCAACATAAACATGATTGGTATCAACCTCCCCACAGCGCATGCTCCATTTCGCAGGCTCCAATAACATCCCTGCCTCCAATAGCGGAAGTTGACCTTTACTACGTTGCTATGACGTATAGGGGAAACCAACCAACGCACGGTTCAGTTTGAATCCGACCAAACGACTCCTTTAGTGTTGCACATGAGCGAACTACTTTTCATATGCTCTGTCCAGATAAACAGGGAAAATTATCTCCAGATAATTCTTTTTAACGCTAGGTCAACGGAGGTATTATGCAGACTTGAAAAGTAATCAAAATTTTCGTTAAACATCTATTTTACTATATATGATGTCACTGCCGGCGATGTGCGCGAAGGCCCCGAATCCGGTCCAAAAATCTGACTGGTGGCTGGGGTGTTATTAGACCCCCAGCGAGGTGGTTGGATTGGTATCGCAATCTGCCATGTTCACCGCAGCCCTTTGAGTTGCCTCCCTTTGGTATTATTATTACCTCTGATTTCTAACAATTTGACAGATAATCCTGATATAATATAGTGTTATTTTGCTGGGCACCACTATTCCTAGTTTGACAGTTCGACAGTTTGACACCTTGACCGTATGCATTGAGTTTTATTTTTAGACTCTTCAAGTTGCCTCCCTTAGTCTTGCTTATAAACCTTAGCAGTTGACACATTGGCCCTTTCCTTTCCTAGCTTGACTGATCAGATAATTTGAATTGTGTCCCCTTGGTCTTCTAAATAAACCTTTGACAGTTTGACAGATACCATACAATACTTTATTTCCATGTATGAAGCATACAGAAATTTAAAGAAAAATCTAAAAGAAATTGTGTCCCCTTGGTCTTATTTATAAATCTGACAGATGACTACAAGCTCCCCTTTTCCTGGTTCGGTGGTTCGACAGTTTGACACTTTGGCCTTCTCCTTTTTCTAGTTCGACAGATTAGACAGTTTGACACTTTGGCCCATTCCTTCTCTAGTTCGACAGATTAGACAGTTTGACACTTTGGCCCATTCCTTCTCTAGTTCGACAGATTAGACAGTTTGACACTTTGGCCCATTCCTTCTCTAGTTCGACAGATTAGACAGTTTGACACTTTGGTCCATTCCTTCTCTAGTTCGACAGATTAGACAGTTTGACACTTTGGCCCATTCCTTCTCTAGTTCGACAGATTAGACAGTTTGACCCTTTGGCCCATTCCTTCTCTAGTTCGACAGATTAGACAGTTTGACACTTTGGCCCATTCCTTCTCTAGTTCGACAGATTAGACAGTTTGACACTTTGGTCCATTCCTTCTCTAGTTCGACAGATTAGACAGTTTGACACTTTGGCCCATTCCTTCTCTAGTTCGACAGATTAGACAGTTTGACACTTTGGTCCATTCCTTCTCTAGTTCGACAGATTAGACAGTTTGACACTTTGGCCCATTCCTTCTCTAGTTCGACAGATTACACAGTTTGACACTTTGGCCCGCTCCTTTTTCTAGTTCGACAGATTAGACAGTTTGACACTTTGGCCCATTCCTTATCTAGTTCGACAGATTAGACAGTTTGACACTTTGGCCCATTCCTTCTCTAGTTCGACAGATTAGACAGTTTGACACTTTGGCCCATTCCTTCTCTAGTTCGACAGATTAGACAGTTTGACACTTTGGCTCATTCCTTCTCTAGTTCGACAGATTAGACAGTTTGACACTTTGGCCCATTCCTTCTCTAGTTCGACAGATTAGACAGTTTGACACTTTGGCCCATTCCTTCTCTAGTTCGACAGATTAGACAGTTTGACACTTTGGCCCATTCCTTCTCTAGTTCGACAGATTAGACAGTTTGACACTTTGGCCCATTCCTTCTCTAGTTCGACAGATTAGATAGTTTGACACTTTGGCCCATTCCTTCTCTAGTTCGACAGATTAGACAGTTTGACACTTTGGCCTTCTCCTTTTTCTAGTTCGACAGATTAGACAGTTTGACACTTTGGCCCATTCCTTCTCTAGTTCGACAGATTAGACAGTTTGACACTTTGGCCCATTCCTTCTCTAGTTCGACAGATTAGACAGTTTGACACTTTGGCCCATTCCTTCTCTAGTTCGACAGATTAGACAGTTTGACACTTTGGTCCATTCCTTCTCTAGTTCGACAGATTAGACAGTTTGACACTTTGGCCCATTCCTTCTCTAGTTCGACAGATTAGACAGTTTGACACTTTGGCCCATTCCTTCTCTAGTTCGACAGATTAGACAGTTTGACACTTTGGCCCATTCCTTCTCTAGTTCGACAGATTAGACAGTTTGACACTTTGGCCATTCCTTCTCTAGTTCGACAGATTAGACAGTTTGACACTTTGGCCCATTCCTTCTCTAGTTCGACAGATTAGACAGTTTGACACTTTGGTCCATTCCTTCTCTAGTTCGACAGATTAGACAGTTTGACACTTTGGCCCATTCCTTCTCTCTAGTTCGACAGATTAGACAGTTTGACACTTTGGCCCGCTCCTTTTTCTAGTTCGACAGATTAGACAGTTTGACACTTTGGCCCATTCCTTCTCTAGTTCGACAGATTAGACAGTTTGACACTTTGGCCCATTCCTTCTCTAGTTCGACAGATTAGACAGTTTGACACTTTGGCCCATTCCTTCTCTAGTTCGACAGATTAGACAGTTTGACACTTTGGCCCATTCCTTCTCTAGTTCGACAGATTAGACAGTTTGACACTTTGGCCCATTCCTTCTCTAGTTCGACAGATTAGATAGTTTGACACTTTGGCCCATTCCTTCTCTAGTTCGACAGATTAGACAGTTTGACAGAGTTCGACAGATTAGACAGTTTGACACTTTGGCCCATTCCTTCTCTAGTTCGACAGATTAGACAGTTTGACACTTTGGCCCATTCCTTCTAGTTCGACAGATTAGACAGTTTGACACTTTGGCCCATTCCTTCTCTAGTTCGACAGATTAGACAGTTTGACACTTTGGCCCATTCCTTCTCTAGTTCGACAGATTAGACAGTTTGACACTTTGGTCCATTCCTTCTCTAGTTCGACAGATTAGACAGTTTGACACTTTGGCCCATTCCTTCTCTAGTTCGACAGATTAGACAGTTTGACACTTTGGCCCATTCCTTCTCTAGTTCGACAGATTAGACAGTTTGACACTTTGGCCCATTCCTTCTCTAGTTCGACAGATTAGACAGTTTGACACTTTGGTCCATTCCTTCTCTAGTTCGACAGATTAGACAGTTTGACACTTTGGCCCATTCCTTCTCTAGTTCGACAGATTAGACAGTTTGACACTTTGGCCCATTCCTTCTCTAGTTCGACAGATTAGACAGTTTGACACTTTGGCCCATTCCTTCTCTAGTTCGACAGATTAGACAGTTTGACCCTTTGGCCCGCTCCTTTTTCTAGTTCGACAGATTAGACAGTTTGACACTTTGGCCCATTCCTTCTCTAGCTCGACAGATTACACAGTTTGACACTTTGGCCCGCTCCTTTTTCAAGTTCGACAGATTAGACAGTTTGACACTTTGGCCCATTCCTTCTCTAGTTTGACAGATTAGACAGTTTGACACTTTCACCGGATCCATTTCAGTTGTGTCCACATCGGTCTTCTTCATAAACCTTCGACAATATGACAGATACAACTTGACTGTAGACGCCCCCATTTCCTGATTTGACTATTCTACAGTTCGACAATTTAGCTCTCTAGTTTGTAGCTTGACAGTTTGACACTTTCACAACATCCTTTTGAGTTCTCCTCTTGGCCTTCTTTATAAGTCTTCAACAATTTCACAGACAGGTCTCCACTGCAGGTTCCACTTATCCTGGTTCGTCGTTCGACAGTTTGACACTTTGGCTCTCTCCTTTCCTAGCTCGACAGATTCGACAGCTCAGCAGTTTCACTGCATCCGTTGTGTTGTCTCCCCTTGGTATTCTTTATAAACCTTCTATAATTCGACAAATTGCAGACTCCCCCTTTTTGTGGTTCGACAGTTTGAGATGTTGGGTCTCCCCTTTTTCTAGCTCAACAGATTTGACACTTCACCGAGTCCCTTTGTGTTTTCTGCCCTCTTATGGCCCCCTCTAAGAATCCTTCAACACTTTAACCCGACAATTCCAGGTTCAACAGTTTGAAACTTTGGCTCTCTATTGTGTAGCTCTACATTTTGACACTTGCACAACATCCTTTTGAGTTGTCTCCTCTTGGTCTTCTTTACTATGAATCTTCAACAAGTTCACACTAGGTCTCGAATGCAGGTCCCCCTTTTCCTGGTTCGACAGCCCTCTCCCTTTCTAGCTCGACAGAATTGACAGTTTAGCATGCACCGCATCGATTTGTCTTGCCTCCCCTTGGTCTTCTTTATAAATGTTCTACAATTTGACAGATACACTTGAACTTCATTGCAGACTCCCTTTTTCCTGGTTCGACAGTTTGACACTTCAGGTCTCTCCTTTTTCTGCTTCAACAGATTCGACAGTTAACACTTTCCTGCATCCCTTTGACTTGTCTGCCCTGTTGTGGTCCTCTCTTACAAACATCGAACACTTTAACTATATAATTGTCTTCAGGCGTCCTTTTCCTACCTGGTTCGATAAGGATTGCTGCGACAGTTTGAAACTGTTTTTTCTGGGCGTTAGTTTGCAGCGACACATTGACAAGGTATATTCTGTCAGACGACAGATTGCCGCGACACTTTGAAACTGTTTTCCCGGGGCGACAGTTTGCAGCGACACTTTGACAAAGTATATTCTGTCGGGACGGCAGGTTTCTCTGACAGTTCGAAACTATATTCTGTCGGATGACAGATTGCTGTGACAGTTTGTAACTGTTTTCCTCAGCGACAGTTTGCAGCGACACTTTGACAAGGTATATATAGCCTCAATGCGGTGTTAGGAAGGAACGTATGTGGGGTCGAGTTTCAGAGGCGTGTTAGGGAAGAATGTATGTCAGGTCGAATGTCAGGGTAGTGTTGGAGAGGATTGCATGTGAAATCAAGCATCAAAGCGGCATTGGCACTTACATAACTATCAAGTTCATGTTCATTCAGCTATCGAAATCAATTTCTTCATCAAACTGTACTTGTAGTCTACTTTGACAGTGCTGATAGGCAGGATCTGTCGAAGCAGAGTAGCTGGAGGAATGCACATCAAGAGTGTCGTGTTAGGGAGGAATGTATGTCAAGTCGAGTGTCAAAGCGGAGTGTCAAAGCATTTTGAGTGAATGTACGTGAAGTAGACTGCCCAAGCGGTGTTGGGGAAGAATGTATGTGAAGTCGAGTGTCAAAGCGGAGTTAGGGAGGAATGTATGTGAGGTCGAGTATCAGAGCGGATGTAGGAAGGAATGTATGTGAATTCGCGTGTCAAAGCGTTGTTAGGGAGGAATGTACGTGAAGTGTCAAAGCAGTATTTGAGAAGAATGTATGTGAAGTCGAGTGTCAAAGTGTTGTTTGGGAGGAATGTACATGAAGTCGAGTGTCCAAGCGGAATTGGGACTTAGGGTTAGGTATGTTTTACAACTTTCAGGTTCATTTCAGCTATCAAAATCATATAAAGCAGTGTTAGGCAGAAATGTATGTGAAGTAGAGTGTTGAGGCATTTTCAGGGAATGTATTTGAAGGCGTGTGTCCAAGCGGTCTTAGGGAAGAATGTATGTGAAGTCGAGTGTCAAAGCGGAGTTAGGGAGGAATGTCCTAGAAGTCGACTGTCCAAGCGGTGTTAAGGAAGAATGTATGTAAAGTCGAGTGTCAAAGCGCAGTTAGGGAGAAATGTATGTGAGATCGAGTGTCAGAGTGGTGTTGGGGAGGAATGTATGTGAAGTAGAGTGTCAAAGCGAAGGGTCAAAGCGTCCAAGCGGTGTTAGAGAAGAATTTATGTGAAATTGCGTGTCAAAGCGAAGTTAGTGAGGAATGTATGTGAGTTCGCGTGTCAGACCGGTTTTAGGCAGGAATGTATGTGAATTCGAGTGTCAAAGCGTTGTTAGGGTGGAATGTATGTGAAGTGTCAAAGCAGTATTAGAGAGGAATGTATGTGAACTTCGAGTGTCCAAGTGGAATTCCGACTTAGGGCTAGGTATTTTTTAGAACTATCAGCTTCACCTTCATTTCAGCTATCAAAATCAAGTAATTTCTCCACCAAAGTGTACTTGTATTCTAGTCACAGAGCGGTGTTAGGGAGGAATGTATGCCAAGTCGAGTGTCAAAGCGGAATAGGACTTAGGGTTAGGTATGTTTCACAACTATCAGGTTCAGGTTCATTCCAGCTATCAAAATCATATAAAGCAGTGTTAGGCAAGAATGTATGTGAAGTCGAGAGACGAAGCATTTCAGGGAATGTACATGAAGCCGAGTGTCCAAGCGGTGTTAGGGAAGAATGTATGCGAAGTCGAGTGTCAAAGCGGAGTTAGGGAAGAATTTTCTTGAAGTCGACTGTCCAAGTGGTGTTAGGGAAGAATGCATGTGAAGTCGATTGTCAAAGCGCAGTTAGGGAGGAATGTACTTGAAGTCGACTGTCCAAGCGGTGTTGGCGCAGAATGTATGTGAAGTCCAGTGTGAAAGCAGAGTTAGGGAGGAATGTATGTGTGGTCGAGTGTCAGAGTGGTATTAGGGAGGAATGTATGTGAAGTGGAGCGTCAAAGCATTTTGAGGGAATGTACTTCAATTCGACTGTCCAAGCGGTGTTAGGGAATAATATATCTGAAGTTGATTGTCAAAGCGTAGTTAGGTGTGCTTGAAGTCAACTGTCCAAGCTGTGTTAGGGAAGAATGTATGTGAAGTCTAGTGTCAAAGCGGAGTTAGGGAAGAATGTATGTGAGGTCAAGCGTCAGACTGGTGTTAGGCAGGAATGTATGTGAATTCGAGTGTCAAAGCGTTGTTAGGGTTGAATGTATGTGAAGTCGAGTGTCAAAGTGTTGTAAGGGAGGAATGTACATTGAAGTCGAGTGTCCAAGTGGAATTGGAACTTAGGGTTAGGTATGTTTTAGAACTATCGGGTTCAGGTTCATTTCAGCTATCAAATCAAATAATTTCTCAACTTGTAGTCTACTTACAGAGCGGTGTTAGGGAGGAATGTATGCGAACTCGTGTGTCAATGCGTGATAGGACTTAGGGTTAGGTATCTTTCGGAACTATCAGGTTCATTTCAGCTATCAAAATCATATAAAGCAGTGTTAAGGAGAAATCTATGTGAAGTCGGCAGACACAGTGTTTTCAGGGAAAGTACATGATGTCGAGTGTCCAAGAGGTGTTGGGAAGAATGCATGTGAAGTAGAGTGTCAAAGCGGAGTTAGGGAGGAATGCTGTTGAAGTCGACTGTCCAAGCACTGTTAGGGAAGAATGTATGTGAAGTCGAGTGTCAAAGCGGAGTTAAGGAGGAATGTTCTTGAAGTCGACTGTCCTAGTGATGTTAGGGAAGAATGCATGTGAAGTCGAGTGTCAAAGCGCAGTTAGGGAGGAATGTACTTGAAGTCGACTGTCCAAGCGGTGCTGGCACAGAATGTATGTGAAGTCCAGTGTGAAAGCACAGTTAGGGAAAATGTATGTGTGGTCGAGTGTCAGAGTGGTATTAGGGAGGAATGTATGTGAAGTGGAGTGTCAATCATTTTGAGGGAATGTACTTCAATTCGACTGTTCAAGCGGTGTTAGGGAATAATATATGTGAAGTTGATTGTCAAAGCGGAGTTAGGGAGGAATGTATGTGAGGTCGAGTGTCAGAGCGGTGTTAGGGAAAAATGTATATGAAGTCGAGTGTCGAAGCGGAGTTATGGAGGAATCTCTTGATGTCGACTGCGCCAAGCAGTGTGTTAGGAAGAATGTATGTGAAGTCGAGTGTCAAAGCGCAGTTAGGTGAATCTTCTTGATGTGTCGACTGGCCAAGCAGTGTTAGGAAGAATGTATATCGTCGAGTGTCAAAGCGCAGCTAGAGGAATAAGATTCCTCCCTAACTGTCCAAGCGCAGTTAGAGGAATGTATTTCAGTCGGGCTGTCCAAGGAGGTGTTAGGGAAGAATGTATGTGAATTCGAATGTCAGAGCGATTAGGGAGGAATGTATGCGAGGCCGAGTGTCAGAGTGGTGTTAGGGAGGAATGTATGTGAAGTCGAATGTCAAAGTGGAGTTAGAGAGGAATGTACTTGAAGTAGAGTGTCAAAGCGGAGTTGGGAGGAATGTATGTGAGGTCGAGTGTGAGAGCGGTGTTACAATAAAAGCGTACCTGAGATACAACACATATCACGAATCGTTAGATTCTTGGTATGTCTTTAGGATAAGTTAATCAGAAGACTATACTGTGAGGTCATGTGGTTCTCTGTCAGTATGTTTTAGGCACCCCTTCCCACTTCCCTTATATGCGTTGTAATTAGAGAGGAATTTATGAAGTCGAGTGTCAAAGCGGAGTGTCGAAGTGTTTTCAGGGAACGTACGTGAAGTCAACCGTCCGAGCGGTGTTAAAGAATGTATGTGGAGTCGAGTGTCAAAGCGGAGTTAGGGAGGAATTTCTTGAAGTCGAGTGTCCAAGCGGTGTTGGGAAGAATGTATGTGAAGTCGAGTGTCAAAGCGCAGTTAGGGAGGAATCTTCTTGATGTCGACTGTCCAAGCAGTGTTAGGGAAGAATGTATGTGAAGTCGAGTGTCAAAGCGCAGTTAGGGAGGAATGTATTTGAAGTCGACTGTCCAAGAGGTGTTAGGGAAGAATGTATGTGAATTCGAATGTCAGAGCGGAGTTAGGGAGGAATGTATGTGAGGCCGAGTGTCAGAGATGGTGTTAGGGAGGAATGTATTTGAAGTCGAGTGTCAAAGCGAAGTTAGGGAGGAATTTATGTGAGGTCGAGTGTCAAAGCGGAGTGTCAAAGCTGAGTGTCAAAGTATTTTCAGGGAACGTACGTGAAGTCAGCTGTCCGAGCGGTGTTAGGGAAGACTGTATGTGAAGTCGAGTGTCAAAGCGGGATTAGGGAGGAATGTACTTGTAGTCGCCTGTCCAAGCGGTGCTAGGGAAGAATGTATGTGAACTAGAGTGTCAAAGCGGAGTTAGGGAGAAATGTACTTGAAGTCGAGTGTTCAAGCGGAATTGGGACTTAGGGTTAGGAATGTCAACTATCATTTCAGCTTATGTAATGACATGTAGTTCACATTTCAAAATAGTTTCAATTTGCCACGACAGTTCTTCAGTCAAGAGAAGCGATGCTGATATCATTACAAATGTTATTCCATAATGGAACTGTATCCTAATTTGGTGTTATCTTAAAATAATGTATTTGACAGTGTAGATGCCAGATCTGACTTCGCAAAATGAGCAATTATAGGTGACCCAGAAATAGGAACATAGCATGACCAACTCGACCTGGAATATGTCAAAACTGTAAAAGACTACATGGATGTTGAGTTTTACATGACCTGTCCTAGTAACGTGCATACAGCTCATGCAAAATATACACACAATGTGACATCTGACACTGTCAGGTTTCCTCGCACAAGAAAACCATATTACTTCTTGGTTGAACACAAATATAGTATTTCTTGGTTGAACAAACCATAATAGTATATCTTTGCTGAAGTCAATGCCTACGGCAATACACTGTCCATCATAGTACTTCTTGGTTGAACAAAACCATCACAGTACTTCTTGCTTGTACAAAAACGTCACGGCACTTCTTGTTTGAATAAATGCTACATGTACAAATATCTTATACATGTATTATATTACATGGTACATGAGCCATCATAGAACGTCTTAGCAGAACAATACAATTATAATACTTCTGTGGTTTAACAAAACCAGAATAGTTTTTCCTAAGGGCAGTGAGATCAGACGATGAGCCTATACAGACGAAACATGAAAGAGAATGACTCACGGGTCACCCTTGGAGGGACTGCTTAATAGCCCAGGGGCCTGTTCACAAATTGTAAACAGACTGAATTTTCAAAACTCTTCAAACAGTTAATCATCTTTCTAAAACAATACAGCAGGTGTCCAATGAATGTCCAAACAATGTTTTAGAACGCTTCCTCCCATCTATGACATGTGAGGTGCACCTTTGCCAAAGTAGGCATGGCGGAAGCATTTTTGGATCGATCGGGCTACTATCCTAGGACTTCGGGTGAGGGTCCAGGGGAGGGCTATTGAGCCAATGCAGCTCTGCTGTCCTAGACGGCCGTAGATGCCGCATATAAAATCATAACTCTATTATCAATTGCAGATTTATTTTGATGTTGAACCTCCTAAAAATCGGGACTGAAATTTCACTAAAGAGAATAGAGGAAATAGATGGTTTTCGTTTCAAGTTAGATCTAGGAAAAGGGGAACCTGCAGTCAAGTTATATCTGTCAAATTACCGAAGTCTTATAAAGATGACCAAGGGGAGACAATTCAAAAGAACGCGGTGAATTTTCAAACTGTCGAATCTGTCAAGCTTTAAAAGAGTGAGCCAAAGTGTCAAACTGTCGAACCGTCCAACCAAGAAAAGCGGAACCTGCAGTCGATTCCTATCTGTGAAAGATTCATATAGAAGGCCAAGAGGAGACAACTCAAAAAGATGTTTACAAAGTCGCAAACTCTCAAACTGGCGAACCGTCGAACAAGGAAAAGAGGAACCTGCAGTCTAGTCCTAGCTGTGAAATTGTTGAACATTATAGGGATGGCCAAGAGAAGACCACTCATAAAGACACGGTGAAAGTGTCAAACAGTCGAATCTGTCAAGCTTCAAAAGAGATAGCCAAAGTGTCAAACTGTCGAACCGTCCAACCAAGTTAAACCTGCAGTTGAGTCCTATCTGCGAAATAGTTCAAGATTCATATAGAAGGTCAGGAGGAGACAACTGAAAAAGATGGATGTCTAGAAAGTGGCGAACTCTCAAAGTGTCGAACCGTCGAACCAGGAAAAGGGGAACCTGCTGTCTAGTCGTAGTTGTGAAATTGTTGAATATTTATAAGGATGGCCAAGAGAAGACAACTCACAAGGACATGATGAAAGTGTCAAACAATCGAATTTGTTGTGCTAGAAAAGGAGAGCGCCAAAGTGTCAAATTGTCGAACCGTCGAAACCAGGAAAAGGAGAAACTGCAGTAGAGTCCTATCTGTGAAATTGTTGAAGATTCATATATAAAAGGCCAGGAGGAGACAACTCAAAAAGATGTTTAGAAAGCGGCAAACTCACAAACTGTCGAACTGTCGAACCAGGAAAAGAAGAACCTGCAGTTTAGTCCTAGCTGTGAAATGGGGATCGCCAGCCACACTCAGGCAGCACTAGTACTTCGACAGGTAAAGAAGACGTTACGTCATAAAAATGACGCTCAAAACGTTGTTACATTATCACGTTGCCTTTGTGATGTCCAGAAAAATGACATGGGCATGCGCCAATTACCCCTTGGTACACATAGCCACCTGGCGTCAGTTCGGACTGGCGAACCCCATTGTTGAACATTTATAAGGATGGCCAAGAGAAGACAACTCATAAGGACATGGTGAAAGTGTTAAACAATCGAATCTGTCGAGCTTCAAAAGGGAGAGCCAAAGTGTCAAACTGTCGAACCGTCGAACCAGTAAAAGCAAATGTATCTGACTGAACCACAAATATCAAAGGTTTATGAGTAAGAACATGGGGAGACAACTCAAATGAATGCCGTGAAAGTGTCAAACTGTCGAATCTGTCGAGCTAGAAAAGAAGATGGCGTAAGTGTCAAACTGTCGAACTGTCGAGCAAGGAATAGAGGAACCTGCAGTCATCTGTCAAATTGTCGAAGGTTTGTTGACCAAGGGGCGAACTGAAATGGATGTGCTGAAAGTGTAAATTGTTGAACATTCATAAAGAATGCCAAGAGCTTCAAAAGAGAGAGTCAAAGTGTCAAACTGTCGAGCCGTCGAACCAAGAAAAGTCAACGTGTCTAACTCTGAACCACAAATAGGGATGCTTAAATTGTCGAAGGTTTGTGAGGAAGTATATGGGGAAAAAACTCGAATGGAAGCGATGAAAGTGTCAAACTGTCGAATCTGTCAAGCTACAAAAGGAGAGGGCCAAAGTGTCAAACTGTCGAACCGTCGAACCATAAATAGGGGAACCTGCAGTCATCTGTGAAATTGTCGAAGGTTTATAAATAAGATCGAGGAGAGAACTGAAATGTATATGGTGAAAGTATCAAACTGTCGAACTGTCAAACCAGGAAAAGGGGAGCCTACAGTCCAGTTGTATCTGTCAAATTATCAAACTCTTATGAAGAAGACCAAGGAGAGACAATGCAAAGGGATGCAGTGAAAGTGTCAAACTGTCTAATCTGTCGAGCTAGAAAAGGAGCGGCGAGTGTCAAACTGTCGAACCATTGAACCTGGAGAATGGGAATCTGCAGTTGAGTCATAAATGTGAAATTGTTAAAGATTCATAAAGAAGGCTAAGAGGAGGTAACTCAAAAAGACATTGAGAAAGTGGCAAACTGTCCAACCGTCGAACCAGGAAAAGGGGAACCTGCATTCTTATCATATCTGTGAAATTGTTGAAGACTTATAAGGATGACCAAGAGAAGACAAATAAAAAGTCAAACTGTCGAATCTGTCGAGCTTCAAAAGGGAGAGCCAAAATGTCAAACTGTCGAACCGTCGAACCAAAAAAAGCAAATGTATCTAACTCTGAATCACAAATATGAATGCTCAAATTGTCAAAGGTTTATGAGTAAGAACATGGGGAGACAACTCAAATGGATGCAGTGAAAGTGTCAAACTGTCGAATCTGTCGAGCTAGAAAAGAAGAGGGCATAAGTGTCAAACTGTCGAACCGTCGAGCAAGGAATAGAGGAACCTGCAGTCATCTGTGAAATTTGTCGAAGGTTTATTGACCAAGGGGCGAACTGAAATGGATGTGCTGAAAGTGTCAAACCAGAAAAAGGGGAGCCTGCAGTGCAGTTGTATCTGTCAAATTGTCGAAGTCTTATAAAGAAGACCAAGGGGAGGCAATTCAAATGGATGCGGTAAAAGTGATAAACTGTCTAATTCTTGATCTAGAAAAGGATAGGGCCAAAGGAGAAGGTCAAACTGTCAAACTGTCAAACCGTCGGAAAAGCGAACCTGGAGTCAATTCCTATCTCTCAAATTGTCGAAGGTTTATAAGACAAAGGGGAGACAATTCAAAGAAACGCGGTTAAAGTATCAAACTGTCGAATCTATTGAGCTGGGAAAAGAGTCAAAGTGTCAAACTGTCGAATCGTCTAACCAGGGAAACGGCTCCTATACATACATACATACATACATACATACATGGTTATAATGAAGATCAAGGCAAGACAACTCAAATTCATCCTATCAAACTGTGTCCTTTTTCGTGATTGCTTACATGAAAGAATGACCGGTTTTTCACACTCAAAGTACTCCAGGGTTTCCTCAGTTTCTGGAACTAGTCCACTGTTCCTTTAGTACACAAGTTTCAAGTTCTCCAACTGAAAACGTTGAGTCCAATGTTTTCACCTGGACTGTAATTCAAGGACTGTATTCTTGGACTTGCTTCTTGCTCCTGGTTATGTTTTCATCCAACTTCTACGCACCAATTTTTCGTAGGGCCACTGTCACCAACGAAAAGACGATGAAGTCCACCAATCGGGGAAAACATCAATCACAGTTTATTCAGGATGGACGGTGATGATGGCATACAAGCGTCGAAATGTAACATCTGATGTTGATATCCAAAGACAATACAGTCTTGTATGATTGATCAGAACCAGGTAATCAATAGAAGAAAAGAAAAAGAAAACCCTGAGTACCAACACTGCTAACATATGACAGCTTGGGTCTTGGTTGAATGCACATCCACACTGTTTCACATCAGAGCTTAAGAAGCTCACCGCCAATTCGCCACAAACTGACTCATACCAGTAAAAGAACAAAACATCACAAAATGGTCCAAACACGAACTAACAAGCTCAAACCGTGTAACACAAGCTTCATTAACACAGTGGACCCTGATTTTCTCTTACTCACTGATATCACCGCCTGATCACATATGCATATAGGTTCGACTGCAAAATATAGTTTTAACTTAATTTGGTCGATATCGGATCATACATCGGTTAAATTACATATGAACATTACTAGCCCATAGGTATATCATCTGATTACATAAATAAACTACATAAATTACATTTCATCACATGAAAATATGTCATCAGGACAAAACTAAAAATTTCACTCTGGCACGGAAGAAACATGTGCATGGAGCTACACGGAGATGTAGTACTGGTGTATAAAATATTATTCCAGATATTTGGTCACCGACAAAAAGAAAACAGTGAAGCCTGGTAAAACGTTTTGTGAGTCATGTAATGCACCTACATGCCACTATTGGTCGAAGGAAGGTCACCACCTAAAGGCGGATTGCTGGAAACTTCGTAATGAAAGACGGGGAAGTAAACCGGGCCTGTACATAAATTATCTGGCGAAGTAGTGGAGATCAGATATCGGAGGGTTACAAGAGTTTACGATCTAAGGGAGAAACGTCGCCAGTTATTTCGAAGGGAAAGGGCAATCCTGCAGTAATCTTGAGAGATGCTGGTGTGTCACAATCTCTGACGTTATGACTGCCTAGGGATAGATCTGCCTGGGGATAGCTCTGTGTGTTGATTTAGGGTAGTGATGGGAATTATATTCCTGTTTCCTCATACGAAGTTAACCTGAAGTGTGAGTTGGTCACGTTTCCAGTATTAGTAGCTATTGTTGAGAATTCCTATTGAGGGTGTGACCTTTTTGCATGTGTATTAACTATAGATCATAGTCTCGTAGGGAGAAAAAGGAGATGGATCTGGCCATCCCCGTTATCAGGGAAAACGCTTTGTTGGAAAAGGAGAGGAAGTCTCCGAAAGTTTCTGTGTGAAGTCTGGAATATTAATAATGGAGAGCGCCTAAACGTCCAGCTAGTGAAAGTTGGTCAGTTGTACATCAAATTGTCGTAACCCCGGGCTACCGGTATGCTCGTTTGATGAGAGGCAAGTTTCTCAATGAGGGTGATCGGGCTAACCTCTTGGACAAAGTGTGCACCTTCAAAGAAATACTCTCAAACGCATACGAGTTAGCCAAAGAATATCGATAAGTGTTCTCGAAAGGTCATGAAACCCCGATTTGACACCAAGGCCAAGGCTCGTGCCTTTTGTTCTGGATAAAAGTGTTGATCTTACTGCCCTTGCCATGTGAGCCACTGGCAGCTAAGTTAAGTGAACCTTATCACATAGAGAAAAAACTTTCTGAAGTCAGCTATGTAGTTAGTACTCCAGCTCTGAGAAATCCCCAGAGGATTTGTCACATTAACATGCTGAAGGAATACCATGAACGTGACCCAGGTCTATCGGTTGTGTAAGTTAATGTAGTTAGTCCAGTAGACAGTGACTCAAACATTACTAAATAACCTGGCAGACTCATATCGAACCATTGACAGCAAAACTGGCAAATTCAGAGGTTCTAGAGATCCTTCACAGTAAATTGCATCATTTACCTGAACAAAAGAGAGCAGATATTAAGAATTTGTTCCATGAATAAAAATCATTATGTTTTGACAAGCCAGGTTGTACTCCTCTTGATGTTCATGATGTGGTTGTAGGTGTGGCTCAGCCTATTTAACAACACTCATACAGGCTTAAATCTGAGTAGTTAGCTCAGGTACGAGAAGAGGTTAACTACATGCCAGAGCATGATGTTATAGAGCCAAACCTGAGTAGCCTAAGCTCATCTATTGTACTCATATCTAAACCAGATGGTTCACAATGGTTCTGTATAGGGTACTTAATGTAAACTCTGTGTCGTGCACTGTTCCTATCCGTTTCCTAGAATCGAAGACTGTATTGAGGGTCGGTCAGGCTGCATATGTGACCAAGATAGACTTAATAATAGGCTATCGGTAGATAACATTGTCTGACAGGGCGAAAGAAATATCTGTGTTTGTAACACCGGCTGCAATATATCAGTGCAAGGTCATGCCTTTTGGGATGAAAATTCTTCCACCAGCTTTCCACGGTTAATTAATCGGGTCATAACCGGATTGAAGCATTGTTTTGAATACCTTGATGATGTATTGGTGTATAGTCAACAATAGTTGACCATATGAAACATCTTAGGCACTTGTTTGACAGACTTGCTCATGCAAACCTTGTGATAAATTTTCAGACAAGTGAGTTTGCTCAGGCTCAAGTCACATATCTGAGTGATGTGGTTGGTCAAGGGCAAGTTCTACCACGTGAAGCCACGGTCAAAGCCATTGTGGACTTCCCTGTTTCCAGTTCTAAGAGGGAGTTACTTAGATGAATGAGTGGTTTCTACAGGGAGTTTGTAGAAAATTTCAGTGACCTTGTTACCTCTCTGACCAATCTTTTGAAAAAGAAAGTCAAATTTGTTTGGTCAGGCTGCCTTTGAAAAAATCGGAGCCATTTTGCTCAATGAACCTGTGTTAGCAGCTCCAAACTTTTCTAAACGATTCAAGGTAGCAATATATGCTAGCGACGTAGGGGTAGGAGCTGTATTTGTTTCAATGGGTGAAGCTGGGGTAAACAAGCCTGTGAGTTGTTACTTCAAGAAACTCAATAAACACCAACATGTATACCATTGAAAAGGAAGCATTATGGCTTGTATTGGCTTTGCAACATTTTGAAGTGTATGTAACCAACAGCTCTTGTGATATAATTTTGTATGCTGATCACAATCCATTGTGTTCTCGGAGAACTTGAAAACCAAGGGTCAAAGACTGTTTCGCTGGAATCTGATGTTACAGCAGTGTATTCTTTGAAAATTGTACACGTTGCTGATAGAAATAATATGATTGCTGATGCATTGTCAAGAGTATAATTGCAATGCACTTACTATAAAGTACCTTAACTAACCGCCTACCAGGATCTTGTAAAGAAAATTTACTTTAGTAAAATTGTATTTTCTTTATTCCAGGGGAAAAGGTGTTATGGCGCACTCCTTCAAATTCTATGGTAATCCATTTTGCTATATTGTGTATATATTTTTGCTGTATGTGAGGCAGCAGTAATTTGCAAACATTTTTACCCTATGTAGGAAGGTTCCAGACAACGACATCATTCTGCACTTGTGTTTCATTCTATTTTTGACATAGAACTGGTGAGAATATCCCAGCAAGTACTAGAGTGATCAGGGAAGTCCTGGAATATATGTATGACCTAATTTTCTTTAAAGTTCTCTGTGAGGTATATCAAGAGTGTGTTGGCAGCAGCGGAGAGAATTCTTGAGCATGTGATCAGACAGTGATATAACATTGTGATTTCTGGCCTGTGTGAAACAAGAGACATTCTGTAATATTTCGAGAGGCTGTTTTATAGCCATCTCATAGAGCGAGATCGCAAAACTGATGGAGGAAATTTTGGACGGTCGACAAGTGCTTTCACACAAAAACATGTTAGTGGAATTACTAGTTATTGGAGCACAGAAGTGCTGGTTAAAGTTCGCTTTTGGAGATGTTGTGTAATTTTGGAGATTCCCATAGTGTCGTTCTCGGTCCGACTTGTAGAATCTGGACTTGGACGTCGATCGTTGCTGGAATAGGAATGCTGTATGGAGTGCAAAACGTGTGCATTTCACCAGTAGTGGACAACTGGACTGGACACGGGAGAAAAGAACTGGGAGGAGTTGTACAACAACCCAAGGAAGAAAGCGGGTTGAATTGGACACATTATGAACATTTAGAATCATTTAAGCTGCTTCCCACACTCTTTTACAGTATTGTAGTAAGCCTAAGGTTTGTGGCATATTGTACCATAATTTGTCACTCTGTGTATCTTCTGGTTGATTAATTATATGAAATCTTTCATTCAACAATCTGGTCTTTTGTTTTAATGTTGTTTGACCACTGTTTGGCTGTAGATTTAGCAACCTTCTTCTGGCTCTGTTTTACAGGTTACTTTTTTCTGGGTATTCTTGCATTTACCAGGCTTACCCCATGCTGAGGCGTTTACTCCATCAGATGTCCTCAACGCTCATCCATTAACATCAGATGAGTTATTTCTTTGGGCTGATCTGTCATCACAGCTCCCGAGGTAGCCTATCTAATTCCGCTTAAGCCGATGCTAGGGGCCATGTGGATATTTCATACTCTCCACATGAACATCTGCAATAAAAGCGCGGCTGAGATACTAAAGCTACGTCCGAGAATCCACCGTATTCTCGGGTCTGAATGTGAGGTGCCTGGGAAGCGTTCCTGTAGAGTCATATGGTTGCTCTTTAGTCGTCAGTTTTTCCCACCTCTAAAAATCTTGCATATCGCTCCAATTTATTGCATGTATATGGTAGGATTCTGCTGGTGGACTGTTAGTCACCGAGGCCCGCCAACTGTACATGTCATTCGACAAATATATGTAGGTTTATTGTTTTGGTGGGAAATTCAAGCCATACGACGTCGGGCATTAAAGGTGTAATATATGCGTATCTGTGTCTGACTCCAATTATGGGTTGAACTGATTGAGCTCAGGTATATCATGTGAATGATGACTCATAGCATGCCAGTATGTGAAGAACAAAGATTCAGTACCAATATATCATCACGTCAGTATAACTCAGTACCTGAATATGATCACGTCTCTTCGTTCATCTTCTTTGTTTTATGCAACCTGGCACGAGAGTGATTGAAAGCATGAACGGATCAACTCTGTATTTCCGTCAAATATAGGGAGTTATTTATTGATGTAGATATATCGGATATAGTATACACATTTCCTCAACATCAGACTCTCACAGGTAATGCCTAGCAGTTGTAATGGCGACGTATGCTGCCTACTGCCCGGATTATGGAACCCAGTAGCACCGCATTATATACTACTAACATGCGCATACATTAACTATATTCATGGGACTGGAAACTTTAAGGCTGTGTATGGCATTTCCAATAAAGTCTAGAAGTAAATCCAATCACAAATGAAGACAGATAAGAAGCCAATCGTGTTATGAAAGATAGCTGCTGTTTCACAATTTGGCACAAATTATGTATATCCAAGATGTATTTCCCAGCAGTAATTCTCGATATTATCTGAATATGAAGTAATATTCCACAGTATAAATATACCAGGTATTCACTTAAGGCTTAGTGGATGATACGTACACGGCTGTAGCCAACCAGCTATCTGCCATTACTGTACTGAAATTGTAGTCTAAGGGCCGCTTCGCATACGGATTTCGCGGCCCATCAACTCAATGTTTTATTTGAATTTCACGGTACATTTCTTAGTTCATTTAAGATGTTTTGCAGCGCTAAATATTGAAGTAAATAATTAAATAATGAATAAAAATGAGAGAGCAGAGGGAGATATAAATAGAAGTAAAGAAGAATCGCTATGTACAAGTTGGTAAGTCTGTTATTGGTTAGGTTATACTGATAAATATGTGTTCATTATAATCGCGTGGATGATTCCTTTGTCTTAGTACCCCTTCGTACGCATAATGCCGTCCAGAAAAAAAACTGGGAGAACCACGACGGCTTCAGGATTTTTCGAGACGACTTCCTTAACGACGCCCTTGAGAACAGGGTGGGTTCTTCCAGAAATCCGTGCCTGTAACAATGCTTGGAGTGTGTATCGAGGTACAGGACGGCAGGTCTACGTCCTATATTGCGTGAAAGCCAAAGGATCATATTCTGTGTTGAAGCGTCAGTTCAGTGACATCTCTGGGGTAGCTTATCTGGTGTGGTATAGAGTTGAGTATTCTGATTCTGGACGTTCTCGGCGGCGTTGTCACTCAAGGCCCTGTTGATATTCTTGTAATCGTCATCCGTCTGCTGTTTCAGGTCTTGTGTAGCCCGTCTATGGTCTTCGGTGTGCCGTGCCAGTTCAGGACGTCTTTCTGGGATGTTGTCACTCACGGCGCTGTTTAGTATTTGTAGTCGTCATCCGTATTCTGTTTCAGGTCTGGTCTAGTCCGTCTGTGGTCTTTAGTGTGCTGTGCCTGTATCACAAGAAATAGTAAAGTTTTTACAGTTTCGTGTTTTCTGTTACTTTGATATATCTTCCTTCCACAACTGTCAGTCACATAAGATAAATATCAATATATAATTATGTAAATAAATGAATAAATAAATAAACAAATGAATAAATAACTAAATACTTGGACAAATATAATACTAGGTGAATAGACAAATAAATAGTTTGGTATTTTTTCCGTATGCATTATCGTTTGATGGCCATAAAGTATTTGTAAGACAATGGGATAGACGGCCCTCAGTATCAAGGTAACTCCGCTATCACCATTTACTGTATTTTATGCCGAATACAGCTCGCCATATGCGTTTTGGCCGTGCTTTTGTTGTTGTACATTTATTTAAATGTGGCCATCGTTTGTTTTGTAGGACAGTGAAACAGACGCCCCTCAGTATCAAGGTAACTCCGTTGTTGCCATGCCTATTTTATTTCTGAATGTGTCGGTGACATTTTGGCCGGGTGTTATATTTGGATAGTTTATTTTGGCCATAATGTTTTGTATGGCTGTGGTGCACACGGCCCTCAGTATCAAGGTAACTCCGCTGCAACCATACCACTTGTTGAAGTCAGAAGAATGGTTTGGCCTCTACTTTAAGATCTATCACATCGTGACATAATACTTGGTGTACTAGTAGTTGATTATGTTAAAAAGAACAAAAAATACTAGCCCCTGCTAGTAGGCGCGAGAATTATCCGGAAGTATGTCAATTAGGCAATGTCCTCATTTAATATTAAATGATAGAATAATAGTTAGTCGATTTTATGTAAGCTAGTAAGGTGGAGTATACCTTGTTTATAAGAGGTGGTTTGGGATTTAATATGGAAGCCAACGACAGTGAGACATTTAGGTTTTTGAGCTCGTTTTCCAGTATACGGCGATAGGGGTCATAGTAGTATACAAAGGTGATTTAAAGCCCCATTGACCTTCGACCTCAAAAAATTGCATATCGTGACCTTTGACAGCCAATCAGAAGCGAGTATTTTGACCTCGTCTGACTGTATACTTGGTTCTGGGGTTTTTCCATTACGGGGAGTGCGCAGGTGTATGACGTCACTTCCGCTCTGCGTAAATCGGGCGTGACCTGGGTATGACTGTATGGGATGTACTTGGTTCTGGGGTTTTTTCTATCACGGGGAGGTCACGTGATAGTTCAAGGTCATATTGAATGATAGGAATGCATGTACTGACCTGTTCGTTCAGCCGGGGACTTGTTTACAGCCTTGTACATGTAGAGGGACTTACAGCCGGGCATTGATGGTGGGGGAACAGGATATTTTAGGATTGACCTATATCCGGGTCCTCTAGCAATACCTGTATGTGGTTTTTTCCATTCATCCTTCTTACATACGGGTTCTTGTACATCCGGGTTCTTGTACATGTAGAGGGACTTACAGCCGGGCATTGATGGTGGGGGAACAGCCGGGTATTTTAGGGTTGACCTATATCCGGGTCCTCTAGCAATACCTGTATGTGGGGTTTTTCATTCATCCTTTTTACATACGGGTTCTTGTACAGCCGGATTTCTCAGTGGGTTCTTGTACATCCGGGTTCTTTGTACATCCGGGATCTTCTATGGTGGTGTATAAAAGTGGAGATTTTCATGGAATTGCTTCATTCATTGGCCCACCTACTTGACCGTGCTTGAAGACTTACCAGCCTGAACCAGCCTCACCGGAGCTACTTGACCAGCCTGAGCCTACCTGAGCAGCTACCTGATCAGCCTGAACCTACCTACTGAAGACATGCCTGAACAGCACCTACCTGAGCCAGCAGCCATGGACTCATTTGATCGAGCTAAGCTGATGCAGCACCGTGTCCAGATCATTAGTGAGATGATGAATGTGGCCGAACTACGTGATCCGCTTCTGGTGGGAAACGTAATCACTACATACATGGAAGAAGACATCATGGCGCAGAATACCAATACGGCACGAAACAGAGCCCTCATCGACACTCTACCGCGCCGAGGTCCTTTAGCATTTCAGGCCTTCCTGGAGGCGCTGAGAGAGACGGGGAATGAGGGAATAACATCTCTACTTCAACCCGAGGAACTCACCTCAGTCATAGACATCCCCGAAGAGAGTACAGGTAGCAAACGTACCCAGGAAGACCAGGAAGAGTCCGACCCACCTGCCAAACGTGCCCGTCCCCAACTAACACCTTTAAAAATGCCTCAGCAAGAGCCTCAGCAAGTGCCTCAGCAAGCGGAGGAAGAGGTGCTACCCCCTATGTCTGTAGAGCAGGTGAATGACATCATCCAGCAGGCCTACCAGGCGGCCCAGATGAACAGTGGGAGCTCACTCCCTATTTAACTGTAACCGTGAAAGATGAGCAAGTACACTTTAATGCATCAGCCTGGGACGACAAACCACCTAAGCATATCGCCTTGACGTTTGAGACATGGGCAAGAGTACAGCGAATTTATTACGCCGTCGATGCGGTCATTTAGGAACAGGGGAGCGACCAATCGAAATTTTGTGTGGGGGATGATGTGTTCGTCACCTGTTCTATGTTCAACAACATGCTGCTGGTACATATTCGTAAATGGAAGTTAAAGAAAGATACGCGTATTCCCTTACCCGAGGGAGTCACCCTGCAAATACCTGCGCGGCGTAAACTTCAGGGCCTGGCAGCCGAAATTAATGAAGCCGTGTCTGACCAGCTCTCTGAGTATATCTATAAAAAGTACATTGAAACCTTCCTGTATCATCTTAGACCTGGCATTCTACACTTGCGTCTCGCACAATGTGCAGGCTGTCAGAACAACGAGGCGTTAAACATGCATACGTGTCTGGACATCGTGCCACCATCAGACGCGCTGATGACTGAGGCGCTACACGATATCAACGAGACGGAAATCTCGGAGGCATTGGAAGCAGCCTGCCCACCGAGAATTCCCCGTGATCGGATTGCTGCCTTCATATTCGTGCACCAGGGCGCGAAAGACATGGAAGACTTCAAACAAGTCTTGTTGGCTAAATATTCTAAATATTGAGCATTCAGACATTACCTGGCAAGAAAGACATGCCATTTGATATTTTTGGAACATCATGATGTCTTGCCGGCATCATTGAAAACTGTTGACCGCTTCTCTCTTGCAGGAAACAAGCCTATGTTTATGTATACTATGATTGTCTTTTTGAATTTGGTGCTAATACTGTTATATGGAATATGAAATAGGTCTTTGGATTATGGACGCGGATATTCTCTAATGGACGACGGCTGAATTATGAATGACGGGCTAGACGCTTGTAATGCTTTCAAACAAGTCTTGTTGGCTAAATATTGAACATTCAGACATTAACGTCTTCCTACATTCTATGTTCATTCTATGTTCATTCATGGTGACACCGTATAACGCTGTTAGAAAATTTAGCACAAATAGCCTACCGTGGTGAAAATCTTATGTTCATTCTACTGTGTTGTTAATAAATATTAGAAATTCAACTAATGTGTGTCAGTGTTCACTCTATGCAGGGGAAGGTGTGGGAGTTGGTGTTGTGCTTTTTAGTTAGAAAGCTCCTCTTTCGGGAGTTTTGGTTGGCCCTGATAAGGGCCGTTAGGAAGTACAGAGGGTTGGTCATCAGATAGTTCACGATCGGTAGATTCTTTTGACTCTACATACGTTTCTCCGACACACAGGGCACCGTAAAGCCACATGAAAGTCTCCTGTGTCTGGGCACTGGCAGCACTCCGCATTGGTTAATAAGATTAGAAGACATGGACCACATAGGGCTAGGTGTCCACACCGTAAAAAGGCGTACGCCGTCTCAGCGTCCTGGCAGATAGAGCATGTGGATTTTCTTATCTCTTTATCCAGTCGGAGGCGTAGTTTAGCCTTCTCCTCTTCCACTTCTTGAAGATGTTGTCTTAGCTGTGCCAACTGGGTCTCCTCGGGTGGTGGTGCTGATTGCGTAGCCGTCGTTGTGGTAGCCGTCGTTGTGATAGCCGTCGCCTCCGAAGGTGTAGTTGCTGGTGGACCCATGCTGCGAGTGTTTAACCACCCCATTTGTGGACGACGTGACGCCTGCACATCTTCTTCGTCTTCTACTTCTTCTATGTCTGTAATATCATCATCGTCGTCGGCGTCCAGAGTGTCGGCTATCTCTATATCTTGTCATCTGGCCAGTTCCCTCGATTCTGCCGCAGTCTCCCGAGTGAGTGCTCGATTGAGCGTGGTCATTACTCTAGGATCTGGTAGTCCATGCGCTCTGGCTCGATCTCTTATAGCTTCAGCACTCTCCCTCAAAGCGTTATCGCTTAGCTTTCTCACCAAAGCTTCATCAGACTCTCCCATGTTGAATGCGTTGAACAGTGCACGTCTAGCATCAGTCTTGATGTGGTTGGAATGAATGTGTCAGACGTCAGCGAAATCGCCTCTGTCTGGACGTCGTCTCGGCCAGAAAGACAAAATGGTCTGTGCTTCCTGCAAGATTTGGAAGCGGGCTAAATTTTCAATAAACGAGAGTTGAGATCTAAAACAACTTTAAATTTATACCTTGGCATGTTATCGTGTAATCCTGAAAAATTCATAGGGCTAACGGCTGAATAAATATATTTTTTTATCATTTTCCACGTTTGGAAGGCCGAATTTCACCTGCACGGCTGTGTTAAAAGTACGGTAAATTTGAAACAAACGGGCTTACCTCTCTTAAAACACTTAGGTTTCCGCCTTACCACGTTATAATGTCATTCTAAAAAAATCGGAAGGTTTATAGATGGAGAAATGCGAATTTTTTGCTTCCAACTCCTCTAGTGTGAAAACAACCATTGACACCCATAGCTGTATTCGGTCCCGTACTCTAATACCTGGTGGGTTTTTTCCATCACGGAGCGATCACGTGAACACTACATGTACAGGTCATTTTGAGTGAAAACAACCATTGACACCCATAGCTGTATTCGGTCCCGTACTCTAATACCTGGGGGGTTTTCCATCACGGGGCGATCACGTGAACACTACATGTACAGGTCATTTTGAATGATAGGAATGCATGTACTGACCTGTTCATTCATCCGGGGACTTGTTTACATCCGTGTACATACTGGACCTTGTACATGTAGTGTTCACGTGATCGCTCCGTGATGGAAAAACCCCACCAGGTATTAGAGTACGGGACCGAATACAGCTATGGGTGTAAATGGTTGTTTTCACACTAGAGGGATTGGAAGCAATAAAATTCACATTTCCCCATCTATAAACCTCCCGAATTTTTTAGAATGACATTATAAGGTGGTAAGGCAGAAACCTAAAGTGTTTAAAGAGACGTAAGCCCATTTATTTCAAATTTACCGTACTTTTAACACAGTCGTGCAGGTGAAATTCGGCCTTTGAAACGTGGAAAATGATAAAAAAATATATATTTATGCAGCCGTTAGCCCTATGAATTTTTCAGGATTACACGATAACATGCCAAGGTATCAATTTAAAGTTGTTTTAGATCTCAACTCTCGTTTGTTGAAAATTTAGCCCGCTTCCAAATCTTGCAGAAAGCACAGACC
Organism: Hanleya hanleyi; assembly: GCA_036873755.1. Classification (NCBI taxonomy): domain Eukaryota; kingdom Metazoa; phylum Mollusca; class Polyplacophora; order Lepidopleurida; family Hanleyidae; genus Hanleya; species Hanleya hanleyi. The sequence continues at coordinate 36,293 of JAVTVY010031223.1, forward strand.
ATTTTGTCTTTCTGGCCGAGACGACGTTCAGACAGAGGCGATTTCGCTGACGTCCGCGCGCACTCAGCCGGGTCCTCTACGGTAGAGTATAAAAAGCGGGCTGCCTGTCGTCTGCTACACACATTCATTCCAACCACATCATGACTGATGCTTTGTGAGGAGGGGAGATTGGTAATCATAGAGGAGAGGAGATTGACATGTAGGGCCTGATATTAATTTGAAGTGTGCAAGGTTAAAAAGTCCCCTTTCGAAGGACATGTTTGGCCCTGAAACGGGCCGTTGGAATGTTTTTTTACCCTGTTTTCTGAGGGGGAACTTTCCTATTTGCTTCGGCTGTTGAGAAGTAGCCCCCGGGCTGTTGTTGTTGTTGTTGGGGCTCCGACTGGTGTTGTTGTTGCTGGTGGGCGACTGGCTGGAGTTGTTGTTGTGCCTCCTTGAGCACTGGCTGGGGTTGTTAGTCCTCCAGCACGTACTCCAGGGCGTCCAACCAGTCTCGCCCCTCCAAATCGGCCGGCGCTATGGTGATGAGGTCCACGATAGCGGCGTCATGTTCGTATTCGCCCGGGTCCATCGGGCCAAAAGGCTTTCACGGCCTTCGCCAATTCTTCTCTCTCTCTCCTCTCTTTCATTACTCTCCCCGCACGGGCTCATGTTTCTCTCAATGTGGTCTTTGCAAATGGAAAATTGTGATTGAATGCGCTCTTGCCCGCCTTGCTCAGGGTTGATATGCTCAATGTAGTGGATGTCGATTGGCTGTCTAAAAGAGCGCGAGCCCCTTGCATTGGTCCTTCTTCGGACAAATCTATTGGTTGAAATAATGGTATCTGATTGGTCCAAAAACGCGCACTTACAAAACGCCACAATCCCACCAAGCTCGGGTATAGGAAATCCCAGGTTAAAATGAAGTCCTATACCATAACCCAGGATGATGTCGATTGGCTGTCTAAACGGGTTAGTCATTGGTTGAATGATCGTCTTGCCATTGGCCCAAAATGGAGGGAATTCTTCCTGGGTTAATTTACAATCCTCTTTTTGTGCTCAAGCTATGTATACGGAAATCCTAGGTTAAATGAATTCCTATACAAATAACATTACACCACCGAATGATGACGGACTTTCACGAAGGGTGAGGAGAAATTCACATGGTGTAGTAGTAGAAAAGCGCATTTCGAACCTTAAAACGGCGCAGAGTAGTGTAACAGTATTGAGTCACATGGAGTAGTATAAAAGCGCATTTCGAGCCCTATTGACCTTGCAGGGCAATGCGCAAAGGCTAGTATATTGACTCACATGGTGTACAAGCGCATTTCGAGCCCTATTGCCCCTAACCTGTACTACTCTATATAGACAGGCCTCTCTAGCCGTTTCTTTTCATTGACCACCATGGCAGCGAGTGGAACAGAACTTGCGTTATTCCAACTGACTTCCGACGTCTACCTCATCGTCAATGACGATCACCTGGAGCTGGTCCAAGAAGAATCGCGGAAGGTCAAGATTTTGTTATCGCTATCAGGCTGGACTCGGTTGTTACAGGGGAAAGAGCCCGAAATGGATTTCATGCACGCACTGGTGGAGAGGATTCCTTTTTTCCCCGGTTGGAACAGCGTGGGGGTGCCCATATCACACTCTGCCCACCATTATGGATGGCACTGAAAGCTGTACTCCCCGAGGTGGATGACTTACTGCACCCCGAAGTGAAAGAAGGGACTGTGGCTACCCGGAGTCTTACACTTGGCTGCACCCTATTGTTGTACTCCAAACGAGTGGACCTCATCGATAATCGGAGCGCTCGCTCGAGCTGCGCAGTCCCAAGGCATCAGTCGAGCTGAAGTTCGCAGATGGTTAAAAACCCAAGACACTTATAGCTAACATCGAGCAGCCCGACGGTATTTTCGCCGTAACCGTATCATCGTAGGAGGCATAGACGCACAATGGCAGCCAGATTTGGTCGATATGAGTCGATTTGCTGCCCACAATGATGGACATCGGTACATGTTGACCTGTATCGATATTTTATCCAAGTACGCATGGGTGGTACCCATCCGGACCAAAACAGGGGAGAATCTTGTACAGGCGTTCCAGCAGATTTTCCGGAGTCGCAAACCCCTCTATTTGCAAACGGATGAAGGCACAGAATTTCTCAACCGACACTTTCAAGCCTCAAGAAACCGACGTTGTTTTTCTTCCATACGTACAACGAAACCAAAGCCTCTGTGGTGGAACGGTTCAATCGGACTTTGAAAGGCCGGATGTACAAGTATTTTACAGCCAAAAACACCCGACGGTACATCGATGTGCTACCTCAACTGGTCCGAGGGTACAACCCCATTACAGACGCGGAGATGTGGTACGGATCAGTAAAGTCAAAGGTCAATTTGAGAAAAGTTACTTGCCCTACTGGAGTGATGAGCATTTTGTCATTGTTCGCCATAGTCCCCGAAACCCACACGTCTATCAACTGAAAGATCTACAAGGAGAAACACTGCAAGGCACGTTTTACGAGGTAGAATTACAACCGGTCGTAAAACACAGAAAGACTACTACACGGTGGAGGAGATTTTGAAAACGGAACGTCGAAGTGGCATCCCCTATCATTTCGTCAAATCGCAAGGTTGGCCCAGTTCGTTTAATTCCTGGGTCTCAGCCCGTGACATGAAACGGGTATAAATTCTATCTCACGTCTCCTACAGCGTTCAGTCTAGGGCTGTACCATGGATAGTGCACAACTTCCTTTACTGCTGCGTACTCGAAAAGGACTGTCGGTACTGTCGTGTGTATACTAGCGCTTCTGTGTGTCTTGTTTGGAGGTGTCTTCTACGACTTGGCGTACCTGATATCCTGTTTCAACCTCACCCACACCCGTATCCCAACGTCAATACGCTACCAACAACAACAACAACAACACCACCAACAAGACTACCATCTTCGAAGCACCTACCACTCCTGTGCTCACGAAGACTCGGCGGAACAACACGAGGGGAACTCTGGGAGCACCTACCACCACACCTCCGTCTATTCCTACCTTCAGCAGGGTACCACCGACCATCGCACCGACACCTCCCCTACGCCACCCTGTAGTAGGTCTTGTATTACGATTACCACGGCAACGGTACCCCCCGGACAACGATCCCCGGTGGGATCCGCGAGAACGGTGGTGGGCCTCTGAACGCTTAGCCCAAAACACCAAATAACTAGTGTGCATGGATCCACGGTGGCAGCATCCTTTCACGTGTCTCATCGCTCGACCGACCGCTTCTGGAAAAACACACTTCGTTCAACGTCTCATCGGGGAGCCAGCCCTCATTTCTCCTCCCGTGGCCCGCATCCTTTGGTGTTATGGAGCTTGGCAGCCTGCGTACGAGGAACTGGCACGGAGGCCTGGACTCACCTTGGTGGAAGGATTACCCCCAGAGGATACCCCAGAAGACACGTTGGTGGTCGTGGATGATCTGATGGCCGAAACGGATAGTCGAGTGACCCGGCTTTTTACCAAAGGAAGTAATCATCGCTGGCTGAGTATCATCTACATCGTCCAACATCTTTTCAGTAAGAACAAAGAGCACAGGGACATCAGTTTGAATGCCCAGTATGTGGTGTTGTTCAAAAATCCCAGAGACGCGTCACAAATTATGCACCTGGCGAAACAGATGTACCCTAAAAACACGGCCTTTGTTCGGGAAGCCTTTGAAGATGCCACCCAGGAGGCCCACGGCTACCTGCTCATCGACATGAAACAAGGGACACCTTCGGCACTTCGGTTGCGGACCCACATTTTTCCCGGTGAGTTCCAGACGGTGTACACGCCCAAATAAAAGAACAAGAGTGGACTTCAAACCATTCACTCCCTCATCATGTCTGCGCGGATACGGAAGCACGCGCCGGCGCTCCGCATGTTACGCAGCGCACCACTGGAGGTGGTCCGGGCCCTGGTGCGCGGGGCGGACGCGGGATTGGTACGGTGCTTATGTGAAGTCGCTCATAATGTGTTAAAAGGGAATGTTCCCCTCAGTCCTCTGCAGAAAGGGAAATTGCAACGGCACAAGACGGGTCTCCGAACGCTGGAGAAGAAGACGAGTTTAAAGAGAAAGAAACAGATGTTACAGAAAGGTGGATTTCTCGGGGCACTACTCGCTCCATTAGCAGCCTCCGTACTGGGACCGTTAGTAGGGTCCATCTTGGGACGCTAAATATAACGTCATGGAACATACGAAAAAATGATGCTGGTCGAACCTCGACGGTTACAAAGTTTGCAATCACCCTACTCTGTCCCTGCCACGGTACAACAACTGCAGTCCCACGATGAAGAGATGAATAGCATACTTCAACGCCGACTGCCCGATCAGGAGGAAATTCAACTCTACCATCAAAGCTGAACCGGTACAAGACGTTTATGGATCAATATAGGGGTGGTTCAACACCACTACCAACACCATCACCACCACAACCCTCATCCTCCTCACCTCAGCTCGAAGATGAAGTGTTGGCCAGTGTCCCTAAGGCGTTCAAGACCAAGGCCCGTTTATTGTTGGACCGGGTGAAACAGAATCCTGATATGGGTTGGACCGACCAGGGGGAACTGCTTATTCGAAACCAAGTGGTCCCGGGGTCTCATATCACCGATCTGATCAACGATAAGGTGCGTTCTCGCAAACACTCTAATCCACCGGGTTGGGAAGCCTTTGCTGGGGCGTTGAAAGACACACACGTCCCTCGAGAATGTGGTGGGGAATCCTCAACGCTGGACCTGGATGCAATCACCGAGCCATCGACTCCCCCATACTTGGGAACGTGAGTGGCAACCGCAGACACCTCCCAAAACATCCTCACGGCGGGCACGTTCTTTTCACCCCTGTTCGACATCTATGACCCGACCGAGGACGAGTAGCAAGTCACCGCGACGATCACGACAGCGGATACAACCGCCCAAGGACTGGGACCCCTATTAAAGCCGGAAGCGGAAGCAGAAAAGCTCAGTCGTCATGTTTTACCTCACGTTGCCCAGTAACAGTTCGCTCGATGTGTTTCCTGACATCACCTTGGCCAAGTACGTGACCCAGTTACCGCAACCGTTGCATGTACCTGGACGGCGGGAATGTGGACTCGTGGATATTCAATACCCTTACTCGTGGTACAACGTGCGAGACAAGGACGTGTGGTACGAGGTGACCTACGAAGGCAGACTAACCCGACTGACCCTACCCGAAGGCCAATACGATACCCCCAAGGAGTTCATACAGGGGCTGAGAACACTGATGCATTATAAGTCTCTACGGGTGGTCACGAATACTTCAAAACCCATCAAATCTTTTCCCTTCATCAATCATGTGGACTTCGATTACAACACACACAACGACAAGGCCTTCTCCTTTTCAGCCCCAACGTGAGTGTCGAACTCAGTCCTAGCCTACAGCAAATGTTAGGTCTCCCTCATCCGGTCTACTCGGGTCCAAGCACCGACAGAGCCGAAATTACGATGGATATGAAAGTGGGTATGCAAGGACTCTACGTCTACTCGGACGTGGTCGACAACCACATTGTCGGAGATGTCAACACACCTCTGTTACGGGTGGTCCCCATTAAAAAGAAGTATGGAGATCAAATCACCCAGTGTTTCAACCACATACTCTACCTTCCCGTACGACAGACCGATATCAACACGATCACGGTGGATATACGAGATGACACGGGACACCCGGTCGCATTCGAACGCGGGAAAGAGGTGCTGACACTTCATTTCCGACAAGCACGTTCTCCCCACTTCGTATAATGTACGTACCTTACCAGTGCCATACGGTCAGCTATGCCGACTATAACAAGAAACAAACGGGAGGTGGAGGTCAGGTCTTTAGCGGTGCACGCATGCAACGAGGTCACGGGCTGGAAAACATACTGGGAAGCATTGTCAAAACGTTCTTGCCCTTGGTGACATTTGGAGTAAAAGCGGTGGGCAAACAAGCGGTACGCAGTGGACTGCAAGTGACCGGTGATGTCTTGAGTGGTACGGCACCCCGACAAGCCTTGAAACGACGGGCTAAAGAAGCAGACAGCGTCTTGGTCGCCAAAGTCCTTAAAAGACAACCCCCGGCACATGGAATAGTCATTCGACGGTCAACACACCGACGACGCACACCTCAGAAGAAGAAGAAGAAGAGAGACATCTTCGCATAATGGCATTCATTCACTCGGAGTCGTGTCCGTCTACCAACAGTAAATTGGATTTGTGGACTATTCCACCCACACAGACCAGTGTCGCCGAGGGTCGTTGGGTAGAACATCGTCCCCTGGCTAGCCTGACGAGAACGGGACCGCAGGAATTTACCATTGAAAACAAAGACACGGCCTACCTGGATTTAGCTCACACGTACTTTTAGATGAAAGCCAAAGTGGTGGACGGAGACGGGACGGACATCGAGGACGACACGGTCGTAGCCCCGGTGAATCTCTGGCTGCACTCGATGTTCCAACAGGTGGATATCAGTCTGAACGATAGTCTGATGGACGTGCCCATCAGTACGTCCACCAATACGTACCGAGCCTACATCGAGACGCTGTAGTCGTACAGAGAAGATGCCAAAAAACACACTTGGCAGCCCCACTGTACTACAGAGATACGCCCGGTGAAATGAATACCACCACCATTGCAAATAATGGGTTCATCCAACGCAGGAGGTTCACAACCGGTAGCAGGTCCGTCGATATGATGGGTCGACTGCACGCCGACCTGTTCCTGCAAGACCGCTACATGATGAACGGCGTATCCATCAAGATCAAGTTGATCCGTTCCCCACCCACTTTCGCCTTGATGGCCGGGGGAGATCCCGCCCATTACAAGATCGTCATAGAAGATGCAGCCCTGTTTGTCCGTACAGTGGATTTGCAACCGGGGGTGTTGGTGAGTCACATGGAATTACAAGACCTATTCCGTATTCCATATAACAGTATTAGCACCAAATTCAAAAAGACAATCATAGTATACATAAACATAGGCTTGTTTCCTGCAAGAGAGAAGCGTTCAACAAGAAGCCTTATCGAAAAAACCAGCCCTGTACCCCACCCGACGCGTACAGACCAAGGTGTTCTCTGTGCCAGCGTGCACGATGATGGCCAATCGTGAAAATTTATTTCTATGAGATCTGCCTAAACGTCTTACCCTGGCGTGTGTCACCAACACCAACTTCAATGGAACCTTGGGTGAGAATCCGTTCCACTTTCAACATTTCAACATCAACTTTGTGGCACTGCACGTGGCTGGCCATCAAATCCCAGCCCGTCCGTTACAACCGGATTTTGGTAGCCATCACTATGTGCGGAGCTACCTGAAGCTGTTTACAGCCACAGGACAAAACAATCAGGACGAAGGAAATACCATCAGTCGACGAGACTTTGCCCGTGGGTACACTTTGTTCGCCTTCGACCTCACCCCTACCTTGGAACTCGATCATCAGCTGGCCTTGCTCAAGAAAGGAAACTTACGGTTGGAACTGCGTTTCTCGGTAGCTCTACCCCATAACATTAGCCTGATTTGCTACGCCGAGTTTGATAACGTCATCACAGTAGATCAGCAAAGAAACGTCCTGTGTGACTACGCCAGCTAGAGTCATGGATACAGAGCAGCTCATCGCCAGACTCCAGCGGGACCCCCGGGTACCCTTTCAAGGTGTGTTTCCACGCTGCGGCCTACATCCTGAATACAGACCCTCGTACTCGACCGGGTGAACATTGGGTGGCTGTATATGTGGACGCCCTGGGCCAAGGAGAATACTTTGATTCCTACGGACTTGCACCCCTGCACCCCGATTTGACCCAGTTCATGAACGAGTCTACTACAGTCTGGCGTTGGAATACTAAAAGATTACAAGGACCCTTGAGTAGTGTATGCGGACAGTACTGTGTGTTTTATCTCACTCGCCGGAGTAGAGGACATTCTATGCAAACGATTGTACAGATGTTTGATGATTATTCTCAAGCCGAAGACCGTGATGTCTTAGTGTACGACTGGGCTGCCTCTCGTTTTAATGTTCATGCCCCATTTCTCTGGTTGTCTTAATTTCCACTGCGCGGTGTTCTTATTGTGACGTTCATTGATGTTCAATAAAAATTCATGAAAACACAAGTGACGTTTTGACTTTTTTTATATTCAGGTGAACAAGAATGTATAGAATATGTACAAAGAATGTGAACAATACAGTAGATGTACAAAGAATACAGTAGGGTTGTTAAACTGTCAGAAGTAGGATTCGAACCCACGACCTGCATTGCGCAGACCAGCACTTTTAACTGGCGCCTTAGACCACTCAGCCATCCCGACTTTTACAGTTATCGTGTACGCTATTTTTACAGTTATAGTTTAACTCGTTGTATCTCGTTATATCAAAAGTCATTGTTTCACAAGTCCAGGTAGGTGGTACTGACTCCATCGGGAAGGACTTTCCGTTTCGGGTAGAAAAATGTGAAGGCATCTCGTTTCTGGATGTACGTCCGCATCTGGTGGTCGACGACCCGGAATCCTCTGTTAGTGCCACTCGCACTGGCCTGGTTTTGCAGCACGCCCAGGTAGAGGGCTTTGTCGATGGCTGGGTCACGTCGGTTGACGCCTTTGCAACTAAACTTGTTGTTTCCATCGCCACCGTAACATTAGTACGTATTGGACGACAGGGCGATCATGGCATCTCCACTTCACTCTAACTTGAAGAGACCCGGCGTCCGCTTGTCGTACTGATAATGGTCGCGTCGAGGTAGCCACTGGTCCCGTTCCGCCTCATATTGCGCGCGTAATTCGGGTTTGACGAGTGACTCTCAATCCGCATTAGAGACGGCCATATAGGCAGAGTCCGTGTCCATCTCCATGAGTTGCCAGTCTGATGGATTGAAATACACCCCCATGAAATCATATAAAAATTGCAGCATCCTCAGCTTGGCCACCTGGTATACCATACATCCAATTTGGAGCGGTAAGTTGTAACGAATGGTCTTCTTGGCTGAACTGACTTCATACGTATCATCATCGATGGCGTCCACGGACCGAAACAGAGGCGAGTTGATCTTTTTGCGCGCTTGTGAAGTAGTGCATATATTCACGTTGACGTGCTTGTCTTCGTTTGTCACCGTTTTTCCATAGTAGCCATTGCCCGTCAGTTTCCAGGATTCCCCGATACGGGATCTTTATCGCCTTCACGACGGGCAGACGTCACGATGTCGGCATGCCCCGCAAAACAGTTATTCGGTACGTACTGTAGGACTTGGTAGACTCGCGTCACTTCGAGCCCGTGGCTCATGTACCACTGTAGTGGCGGGGTACCCAGCAAGATTCCCCCCCACATGCTCCCGATCAGCATTCGACGAGGACGAGGCAGGCACTCGTGTTGCTCAGCATAGGCGCCCATGGTGTCTCCAATGTCGTCCCGACTCAACAGCGTGTTTTTAAAAATGGGTGGGCACTGGGCGAATAGTGGCTTGAGGTTGTCGGGAACATGCAGATCGCATTCTACAAACCCGTAGAGGTCCCCGGAACGAACGGCGTCGAAAATCTGTGGCTGGATCAGGAGTCGCCGGCGACTGAGGGGGTTCTCTTGCGCTTTAAGGAAGCGGCGTAAGTATGGGAGGGCCTGGCACATGGTGTGAAATTCACACTCCCACATTTCGATGAGCTGGTACCCCATCTCTTTCACGTAATCCGCGTTCTCCACCACTTCTGCCCGTAGTTCTTCTGCCGATTTTTCACGTCGTTTCAGTAACACCCGTAAAATTGGAATACGGTAGGTTTATTGTGGATAATAGCAAACCCATCGACGGGGAGTCGACGATCTCCTATCCGCTTCTCTGTGGCGTTGGTTTGGTGTCGTATAGAAATTCCCCGTCGATCGGTTTCCCAGTCCAACCACTGGTCAGCCAGATGCTTGTACGGCGTACGTTGAGGTCGGAAATGCTGACCTTCCGCCAACCAGCGCGTATAATGACCACTGGGCATGGGCTGGGCGAGAGACCACAGATACAGGGCATTGGCGTCGAATCCAATGATTTTGGCACAGGGTTTCCCACCTGGAAGGGTGGTGACGTCTTTCTCGTGGTAGTGATGAAAAATAAGGCTGGGTCCGCCGACGATGTTCTGCTTTAAACAATCATACATGTCCTCGTCTTTTTGTTGAATGAGTGAAAAGTACGTGGAACAATCTTGAAAAAGATGGCGAAGCGCAAGACCCGGTAAACTCAAGCACTCCTTGAATATGTCCACGTGCATTTGATCCCAAAAGACTTTGTCATTTTCTCGGCCGCTTCGAGGAATGGAACCACATCTAAGTTGTTATAATACACCAGGAAATCTCGCAAGGTCTGCATATGTTGGTCGTTCCATACCTGCTGTAGTTCCCGGTACGTGTCTTTCGAACATTCCACCTGCTTCAGATCGTCGAAGAAAGCGTCCCGGGGTGGTGACTGTGTTTCCTCCAAGCGGTCGAGCGTCGACATATAGGTGTAAGGGAACCTCCCTTTGGTTTGTGCACAGTCATAGGCCTTCACCCACTGATCGTAGCTATAATTGGGAGCTAAGTAGTTACGTACATTCAGGAAATGGAGTGATGTAGTGGTGAGGGCAATGTGGTTATTGATCTTTTTGATGACGGACTTGATGGTATCGGACTGGGCCCAGTAAGGGTAGAGAAATTCCTTCACCATGTTCAGATCGTATCGCCCCGAATTGAAGTCGAGCACAGGTAACTGGCCTAGATATTGTAGGAAGCGCAACTTAAATTTCTCCACATACGGTTTGGGTAAGGGTACAGCCTCCGGCTGAATGTCCTGCATCTCCGACTCCGACTCTTCATCGTCGCTGAAGGACACACCAGGTGTAGGAATACGATCGTCGAGTTGGTCCAGCACGTCCTGGAACTTGGACACCAACAGTTCTGTACTGGCCGCACGCACTGCCTCTAAATACTCCATCATCCGGGTAATCAACTCATGGGAGTCCCCAGTGGACACGAAACATACGGGCGCAGCGTCATAGCCGGGTACGTTGCTGGAAATGCTGACACTCAGGGGAATATGGCGCTGTGTCCACTGCGTTTTGGCTGAGAAAGTGTCCATGGGGCTCCAAAATGGCCTTGAAATCATATTACGCCCGGTAAGGAAAATAACGATCCTCTAGTGGTATGACAATCCCCTCATCAGCCAGCTCTTCGAAAATAGTAGGCGTGTTATAGTACACACCTCTAGGAAATTTGCGTTTCACAGTGTTGTCACAAGTCTTCTCGTGCCGATGTAGATGGATGGACTGTTTGAACACCCGATGGCATTGAGAACAACTGTAGGATTGCGCGTACAGGCTCAAGGTGCACTCCACACTTGCCACGGTTTCGCACAAAGTGACCCCTCCTTAATTTTATAATAAGGAAGGTCGCCCGATTTTGACAGCATGGTAATTCTTCTTGCCTTTCTACTAACTGATATCTATAGTATCACCCTGCTGGACGTAACCATGTCTCCAAACGAGGATATAACAATTGCTTGTTGATCGCACCCACTCGCCACTACAGAGTTCATCGTGTCCGGAATTGAACATCTGACGGGCCAAAATCCGCACTTTTCTGGAAGCGAAAATGATGATTACTTTATGGCGATAAAATTTTATAAAAAACGAGTAGGTCGACCTCCTGTTTTTTTCGCAATTTTAAATTGTCCTTTGGACGGGAAACATTTTAACATACATACAAAGAAAATCATTTGACACGTTTTCTCTGGGTTGCGGGTAGAATTTGACACATTTTCATATATTTTATGGAGTTTTTCAGAAAAGTTGAAGAAGGTTTAAGGAGGATTGCACGTCTTTCTTTTTCAATTTCAATAGCTCACAAGTCTCCTGAAATAATGGCACGAGTGTACCCATTTAGAAAATATATACTTTTACAGGGTTTTTGTTAAAGATTTTACATCTATTTATGGCCGAAGATCCGAACCCATGCCTGTTTTTAGCCGCACATCATTTAGGTGTGGAATGCACCCTTAATGTAGGCTTCATTGCGCGGTTATAATACACGAGTAGGCCGAATATTGTATGTCCTCCTACACTACACTCGTTAAAAGCGCTTATTCGGACCTTGTAATGACTTGATATGGAACGGGATCATAAAAATCATTTATCTTAGTCAGAAATGTTTCGATTTTATGCATACTACATGGTATGATAGCATTGGCCTTGCATATATGCTATTTAGACCTATACAGAATTACTTCCCCTTGGTTAGGCATATATGTTACGATTAGTGACCTGTATGTCCTATTATTGTCAATGTGAATGTCAAAGTGATTAATTTTCAATACGGATCACACCAACACCCTGATCTAAAGTGAATGAGAGCGTATTATTCGGGTTTTGTCCCTTTTATCTCGAAGTTTGTTCTCCCACCCCCCAATCTTTTGGAACAGTCGGAATAAAAAAATATTGACAATTTGACTCGAATTTCAGCTATTTTTGCATTTATTTTGCTCCTCATGCCTCATTCGAAAGCTGGTCATCACTCCCGATCTTTGTACATGGGTCTAATTGTCACGGTCGATGCATAATGCTATGATATTCTTATTGAGCTCGTAAACTCTTGATTTTTCAGCAAAAGTCGCAAAACCAAAGATGGGGTAGGGGGAAAGTGATTGACGGTATATCCGATAATACTGCATACTACAAGCAAGTGTCGCATACCAAGAAACTCGCAAACACTGCCAGATTGTCATAGTCTTGAGAACAGAAATTCTGAGAAAACACCCTAGCCTTTAAAGGTGCACTCCACACTTGCCACGGTTTCGCACAAAGTGGCCCCTCCCTAATTTTATAATAAGGAAGGTCGCCCGATTTTGACAGCATGGTAATTCTTCTTGCCTTTCTACTAACTGATATCTATAGTATCACCCTGCTGGACGTACCCATCTCTCCAAACGAGGATATAACAATTGCTTGTTGATCGCACCCACTCGCCACTACAGAGTTAATCGTGTCCGGAATTGAATATCTGGCGGGCCAAAATCCGCACTTTTTCTGGAAGCGAAAATGATGATTACTTTATGGCGATAAAATTTTATAAAAAACGAGTAGGTCGACCTCCTGTTTTTTCCGCCATTTTAAATTGTCCTTTGGACGGGAAACATTTTAACATACATACAAAGAAAATCATTTCATACGTTTTCTCTGGGTTGCGGGTAGAATTTGACACATTTTCATATATTTTATGGAGTTTATCAGAAAAGTTGAAGAAGGTTTAAGGAGGATTGCACGTCTTTCCTTTTCAATTTCAATAGCTCACAAGTCTCCTGAAATAATGGCACGAGTGTACCCATTTAGAAAATATATACTTTTACAGGGTTTTTGTTAAAGATTTTACATCTATTTATGGCCGAAGATCCGAACCCATGCCTGTTTTTAGCCGCACATCATTTAGGTGTCGAATGCACCCTTAATGTAGGCTTCATTGCGCGGTTATAATACACGAGTAGGCCGAATATTGTATGTCCTCCTACACTACACTCGTTAAAAGCGCTTATTCGGACCTTGTAATGACTTGATATGGAACGGGATCATAAAAATCATTTATCTTAGTCAGAAATGTTTCGATTTTATGCATACTACATGGTATGATAGCATTGGCCTTGCATATATGCTATTTAGACCTATACAGAATTACCTCCCCTTGGTTAGGCATATATGTTACGATTAGTGACCTGTACGTCCTATTATTGTCAATGTGAATGTCAAAGTGATTAATTTTCAATACGGATCACACCAACACCCTGATCTAAAGTGAATGAGAGCGTATTATTCAGGTTTTGTCCCTTTTATCTCGAAGTTTGTTCTCCCACCCCCCAATCTTTTGGAACAGTCGGAATAAAAAAATATTGACAATTTGGCTCGAATTTCAGCTATTTTTGCATTTATTTTGCTCCTCATGCCTCATTCGAAAGCTGGTCATCACTCCCGATCTTTGTACATGGGTCTAATTGTCACGGTCAATGCATAATGCTATGATATTCTTATTGAGCTCGTAAACTCTTGATTTTTCAGCAAAAGTCGCAAAACCAAAGATGGGGTAGGGGGAAAGTGATTGACGGTATATCCGATAATACTGCATACTACAAGCAAGTGTCGCATACCAAGAAACTCGCAAACACTGCCACATTGTCATAGTCTTGAGAACAGAAATTCTGAGAAAACACCCTAGCCTTTAAAGGTGCACTCCACACTTGCCACGGTTTCGCACAAAGTGGCCCCTCCTAATTTTATAATAAGGAAGGTCGCCCGATTTTGACAGCATGGTAATTCTTCTTGCCTTTCTACTAACTGATATCTATAGTATCACCCTGCTGGACGTACCCATCTCTCCAAACGAGGATATAACAATTGCTTGTTGATCGCACCCACTCGCCACTACAGAGTTTATCGTGTCCGGAATTGAATATCTGGCGGGCCAAAATCCGCACTTTTTCTGGAAGCGAAAATGATGATTACTTTATGGCGATAAAATTTGATAAAAAACGAGTAGGTCGACCTCCTGTTTTTTTCGCCATTTTAAATTGTCCTTTGGACGGGAAACATTTTAACATACATACAAAGAAAATCATTTCATACGTTTTCTCTGGGTTGCGGGTAGAATTTGACACATTTTCATATATTTTATGGAGTTTATCAGAAAAGTTGAAGAAGGTTTAAGGAGGATTGCACGTCTTTCCTTTTCAATTTCAATAGCTCACAAGTCTCCTGAAATAATGGCACGAGTGTACCCATTTAGAAAATATATACTTTTACAGGGTTTTTGTTAAAGATTTTACATCTATTTATGGCCGAAGATCCGAACCCATGCCTGTTTTTAGCCGCACATCATTTAGGTGTCGAATGCACCCTTAATGTAGGCTTCATTGCGCGGTTATAATACACGAGTAGGCCGAATATTGTATGTCCTCCTACACTACACTCGTTAAAAGCGCTTATTCGGACCTTGTAATGACTTGATATGGAACGGGATCATAAAAATCATTTATCTTAGTCAGAAATGTTTCGATTTTATGCATACTACATGGTATGATAGCATTGGCCTTGCATATATGCTATTTAGACCTATACAGAATTACTTCCCCTTGGTTAGGCATATATGTTACGATTAGTGACCTGTACGTCCTATTATTGTCAATGTGAATGTCAAAGTGATTAATTTTCAATACGGATCACACCAACACCCTGATCTAAAGTGAATGAGAGCGTATTATTCGGGTTTTGTCCCTTTTATCTCGAAGTTTGTTCTCTCACCCCCCAATCTTTTGGAACAGTCGGAATAAAAAAATATTGACAATTTGGCTCGAATTTCAGCTATTTTTGCATTTATTTTGCTCCTCATGCCTCATTCGAAAGCTGGTCATCACTCCCGATCTTTGTACATGGGTCTAATTGTCACGGTCAATGCATAATGCTATGATATTCTTATTGAGCTCGTAAACTCTTGATTTTTCAGCAAAAGTCGCAAAACCAAAGATGGGGTAGGGGGAAAGTGATTGACGGTATATCCGATAATACTGCATACTACAAGCAAGTGTCGCATACCAAGAAACTCGCAAACACTGCCAGATTGTCATAGTCTTGAGAACAGAAATTCTGAGAAAACACCCTAGCCTTTAAAGGTGCACTCCACACTTGCCACGGTTTCGCACAAAGTGGCCCCTCCCTAATTTTATAATAAGGAAGGTCGCCCGATTTTGACAGCATGGTAATTCTTCTTGCCTTTCTACTAACTGATATCTATAGTATCACCCTGCTGGACGTACCCATCTCTCCAAACGAGGATATAACAATTGCTTGTTGATCGCACCCACTCGCCACTACAGAGTTAATCGTGTCCGGAATTGAATATCTGGCGGGCCAAAATCCGCACTTTTTCTGGAAGCGAAAATGATGATTACTTTATGGCGATAAAATTTTATAAAAAACGAGTAGGTCGACCTCCTGTTTTTTTCGCCATTTTCAATTGTCCTTTGGACGGGAAACATTTTAACATACATACAAAGAAAATCATTTCATACGTTTTCTCTGGGTTGCGGGTAGAATTTGACACATTTTCATATATTTTATGGAGTTTTTCAGAAAAGTTGCAGAAGGTTTAAGGAGGATTGCACGTCTTTCCTTTTCAATTTCAATAGCTCACAAGTCTCCTGAAATAATGGCACGAGTGTACCCATTTAGAAAATATATACTTTTACAGGGTTTTTGTTAAAGATTTTACATCTATTTATGGCCGAAGATCCGAACCCATGCCTGGTTTTAGCCGCACATCATTTAGGTGTCGAATGCACGCTTAATGTAGGCTTCATTGCGCGGTTATAATACACGAGTAGGCCGAATATTGTATGTCCTCCTACACTACCACTCGTTAAAAGCGCTTATTCGGACCTTGTAATGACTTGATATGGAACGGGATCATAAAAATCATTTATCTTAGTCAGAAATGTTTCGATTTTATGCATACTACATGGTATGATAGCATTGGCCTTGCATATATGCTATTTAGACCTATACAGAATTACCTCCCCTTGGTTAGGCATATATGTTACGATTAGTGACCTGTACGTCCTATTATTGTCAATGTGAATGTCAAAGTGATTAATTTTCAATACGGATCACACCAACACCCTGATCTAAAGTGAATGAGAGCGTATTATTCAGGTTTTGTCCCTTTTATCTCGAAGTTTGTTCTCCCACCCCCCAATCTTTTGGAACAGTCGGAATACAAAAATATTGACAATTTGGCTCGAATTTCAGCTATTTTTGCATTTATTTTGCTCCTCATGCCTCATTCGAAAGCTGGTCATCACTCCCGATCTTTGTACATGGGTCCAATTGTCACGGTCAATGCATAATGCTATGATATTCTTATTGAGCTCGTAAACTCTTGATTTTTCAGCAAAAGTCGCAAAACCAAAGATGGGGTAGGGGGAAAGTGACTGACGGGATATCCGATAAAACTGCATACTACAAGCAAGTGTCGCATACCAAGAAACTCGCAAACACTCCCAGATTGTCATAGCCTTGAGAACGAAAATTCTAAGAAAACACCCTAGCCTTAAGGGTGCACTCCACACTAGGCCACGGTTTCGCACAAATGGCCCCTCCCTAATTTTATAATAAGGAAGGACGCCCGATTTTGACAGCATGGTAATTCTTCTTACCTTTCTACTAGCTGATATCTATAGTATCACCCTGCTGGACGTCACCATTTCTCCAAACGAGGATATAACAATTGCTTGTTGATCGCACCCACTCGCCACTACAGAGTTAATCGTGTCCGGAATTGAATATCTGGCGGGCCAAAATCCGCACTTTTTCTGGAAGCGAAAATGATGATTACTTTATGGCGATAAAATTTTATAAAAAAAACGAGTAGGTCGACCTCCTGTTTTTTTCGCCATTTTAAATTGTCCTTTGGACGGGAAACATTTTAACATACATACAAAGAAAATCATTTCATACGTTTTCTCTGGGTTGCGGGTAGAATTTGACACATTTTCATATATTTTATGGAGTTTATCAGAAAAGTTGAAGAAGGTTTAAGGAGGATTGCACGTCTTTCCTTTTCAATTTCAATAGCTCACAAGTCTCCTGAAATAATGGCACGAGTGTACCCATTTAGAAAATATATACTTTTACAGGGTTTTTGTTAAAGATTTTACATCTATTTATGGCCGAAGATCCGAACCCATGCCTGTTTTTAGCCGCACATCATTTAGGTGTGGAATGCACCCTTAATGTAGGCTCCATTGCGCGGTTATAATACACGAGTAGGCCGAATATTGTATGTCCTCCTACACTACACTCGTTAAAAGCGCTTATTCGGACCTTGTAATGACTTGATATGAAACGGGATCATAAAAATCATTTATCTTAGTCAGAAATGTTTCGATTTTATGCATACTACATGGTATGATAGCATTGGTCTTGCATATATGCTATTTAGACCTATACAGAATTACCTCCCCTTGGTTAGGCATATATGTTACGATTAGTGACCTGTACGTCCTATTATTGTCAATGTGAATGTCAAAGTGATTAATTTTCAATACGGATCACACCAACACCCTGATCTAAAGTGAATGACAGCGTATTATTCAGGTTTTGTCCCTTTTATCTCGAAGTTTGTTCTCCCACCTACCAATCTTTTGGAACAGTCGGAATAAAAAAATATTGACAATTTGGCTCGAATTTCAGCTATTTTTGCATTTATTTTGTTCCTCATGCCTCATTCGAAAGCTGGTCATCACTCCCGATCTTTGTACATGGGTCTAATTGTCACGGTCAATGCATAATGCTATGATATTCTTATTGAGCTCGTAAACTCTTGATTTTTCAGCAAAAGTCGCAAAACCAAAGATGGGGTAGGGGGAAAGTGATTGACGATATATCCGATAATACTGCATACTACAAGCAAGTGTCGCATACCAAGAAACTCGCAAACACTCCCAGATTGTCATAGTCTTGAGAACAGAAATTCTGAGAAAACACCCTAGCCTTTAAAGGTGCACTCCACACTTGCCACGGTTTCGCACAAAGTGGCCCCTCCCTAATTTTATAATAAGGAAGGTCGCCCGATTTTGACAGCATGGTAATTCTTCTTGCCTTTCTACTAACTGATATCTATAGTATCACCCTGCTGGACGTACCCATCTCTCCAAACGAGGATATAACAATTGCTTGTTGATCGCACCCACTCGCCACTACAGAGTTAATCGTGTCCGGAATTGAATATCTGGCGGGCCAAAATCCGCACTTTTTCTGGAAGCGAAAATGATGATTACTTTATGGCGATAAAATTTTATAAAAAACGAGTAGGTCGACCTCCTGTTTTTTTCGCCATTTTAAATTGTCCTTTGGACGGGAAACATTTTAACATACATACAAAGAAAATCATTTCATACGTTTTCTCTGGGTTGCGGGTAGAATTTGACACATTTTCATATATTTTATGGAGTTTATCAGAAAAGTTGAAGAAGGTTTAAGGAGAATTGCACGTCTTTCCTTTTCAATTTCAATAGCTCACAAGTCTCCTGAAATAATGGCACGAGTGTACCCATTTAGAAAATATATACTTTTACAGGGTTTTTGTTAAAGATTTTACATCTATTTATGGCCGAAGATCCGAACCCATGCCTGTTTTTAGCCGCACATCATTTAGGTGTCGAATGCACCCTTAATGTAGGCTTCATTGCGCGGTTATAATACACGAGTAGGCCGAATATTGTATGTCCTCCTACACTACACTCGTTAAAAGCGCTTATTCGGACCTTGTAATGACTTGATATGGAACGGGATCATAAAAATCATTTATCTTAGTCAGAAATGTTTCGATTTTATGCATACTACATGGTATGATAGCATTGGCCTTGCATATATGCTATTTAGACCTATACAGAATTACCTCCCGTTGGTTAGGCATATATGTTACGATTAGTGACCTGTACGTCCTATTATTGTCAATGTGAATGTCAAAGTGATTAATTTTCAATACGGATCACACCAACACCCTGATCTAAAGTGAATGAGAGCGTATTATTCGGGTTTTGTCCCTTTTATCGCGAAGTTTGTTCTCTCACCCCTCAATCTTTTGGAACAGTCGGAATAAAAAAAATATTGACAATTTGGCTCGAATTTCAGCTATTTTTGCATTTATTTTGCTCCTCATGCCTCATTCGAAAGCTGGTCATCACTCCCGATCTTTGTACATGGGTCTAATTGTCACGGTCAATGCATAATGCTATGATATTCTTATTGAGCTCGTAAACTCTTGATTTTTCAGCAAAAGTCGCAAAACCAAAGATGGGGTAGGGGGAAAGTGATTGACGGTATATCCGATAATACTGCATACTACAAGCAAGTGTCGCATACCAAGAAACTCGCAAACACTGCCAGATTGTCATAGTCTTGAGAACAGAAATTCTGAGAAAACACCCTAGCCTTTAAAGGTGCACTCCACACTTGCCACGGTTTCGCACAAAGTGGCCCCTCCTAATTTTATAATAAGGAAGGTCGCCCGATTTTGACAGCATGGTAATTCTTCTTGCCTTTCTACTAACTGATATCTATAGTATCACCCTGCTGGACGTACCCATCTCTCCAAACGAGGATATAACAATTGCTTGTTGATCGCACCCACTCGCCACTACAGAGTTAATCGTGTCCGGAATTGAATATCTGGCGGGCCAAAATCCGCACTTTTTCTGGAAGCGAAAATGATGATTACTTTATGGCGATAAAATTTTATAAAAAACGAGTAGGTCGACCTCCTGTTTTTTCGCCATTTTAAATTGTCCTTTGGACGGGAAACATTTTAACATACATACAAAGAAAATCATTTCATACGTTTTCTCTGGGTTGCGGGTAGAATTTGACACATTTTCATATATTTTATGGAGTTTATCAGAAAAGTTGAAGAAGGTTTAAGGAGAATTGCACGTCTTTCCTTTTCAATTTCAATAGCTCACAAGTCTCCTGAAATAATGGCACGAGTGTACCCATTTAGAAAATATATACTTTTACAGGGTTTTTGTTAAAGATTTTACATCTATTTATGGCCGAAGATCCGAACCCATGCCTGTTTTTAGCCGCACATCATTTAGGTGTCGAATGCACCCTTAATGTAGGCTTCATTGCGCGGTTATAATACACGAGTAGGCCGAATATTGTATGTCCTCCTACACTACACTCGTTAAAAGCGCTTATTCGGACCTTGTAATGACTTGATATGGAACGGGATCATAAAAATCATTTATCTTAGTCAGAAATGTTTCGATTTTATGCATACTACATGGTATGATAGCATTGGCCTTGCATATATGCTATTTAGACCTATACAGAATTACCTCCCCTTGGTTAGGCATATATGTTACGATTAGTGACCTGTACGTCCTATTATTGTCAATGTGAATGTCAAAGTGACTAATTTTCAATACGGATCACACCAACACCCTGATCTAAAGTGAATGAGAGCGTATTATTCAGGTTTTGTCCCTTTTATCTCGAAGTTTGTTCTCCCACCCCCCAATCTTTTGGAACAGTCGGAATACAAAAATATTGACAATTTGGCTCGAATTTCAGCTATTTTTGCATTTATTTTGCTCCTCATGCCTCATTCGAAAGCTGGTCATCACTCCCGATCTTTGTACATGGGTCTAATTGTCACGGTCAATGCATAATGCTATGATATTCTTATTGAGCTCGTAAACTCTTGATTTTTCAGCAAAAGTCGCAAAACCAAAGATGGGGTAGGGGGAAAGTGATTGACGGTATATCCGATAATACTGCATACTACAAGCAAGTGTCGCATACCAAGAAACTCGCAAACACTGCCAGATTGTCATAGTCTTGAGAACAGAAATTCTGAGAAAACACCCTAGCCTTTAAAGGTGCACTCCACACTTGCCACGGTTTCGCACAAAGTGGCCCCTCCCTAATTTTATAATAAGGAAGGTCGCCCGATTTTGACAGCATGGTAATTCTTCTTGCCTTTCTACTAACTGATATCTCTAGTATCACCCTGCTGGACGTACCCATCTCTCCAAACGAGGATATAACAATTGCTTGTTGATCGCACCCACTCGCCACTACAGAGTTAATCGTGTCCGGAATTGAATATCTGGCGGGCCAAAATCCGCACTTTTTCTGGAAGCGAAAATGATGATTACTTTATGGCGATAAAATTTTATTAAAAAACGAATAGGTCGACCTCCTGTTTTTTCGCCATTTTAAATTGTCCTTTGGACGGAAAACATTTTAACATACATACAAAGAAAATCATTTCGTACGTTTTCTCTGGGTTGCGGGTAGAATTTGACACATTTTCATATATTTTATGGAGTTTATCAGAAAAGTTGAAGAAGGTTTAAGGAGAATTGCACGTCTTTCCTTTTCAATTTCAATAGCTCACAAGTCTCCTGAAATAATGGCACGAGTGTACCCGTTTAGAAAATATATACTTTTACAGGGTTTTTGTTAAAGATTTTACATCTATTTATGGCCGAAGATCCGAACCCATGCCTGTTTTTAGCCGCACATCATTTAGGTGTGGAATGCACCCTTAATGTAGGCTCCATTGCGCGGTTATAATACACGAGTAGGCCAAATATCGTATGTCCTCCTACACTACACTCGTTAAAAGCGCTTATTCGGACCTTGTAATGACTTGATATGAAACGGGATCATAAAAATCATTTATCTTAGTCAGAAACTTTTCGATTTTATGCATACTACATGGTATGATAGCATTGGCCTTGCATATATGCTATTTAGGCCTATACAGAATTACCTCCCCTTGGTTAGGCATGTATGTTACGATTAGTGACCTGTATGTCCCATTATTGTCAATGTGAATGTCAAAGTGATTAATTTTCAATACGGATCACACCAACACCCTGATCTAAAGTGAATGAGAGCGTATTATTCTGGTTTTGTCCCTTTTATCTCGAAGTTTGTACTCCCACCCCCAATCTTTTGGAAAAGTCGGAATGAAAAATTATTGATAATTTGGCTCGAATTTCAGCTATTTTTGCGTTTATTTTGCTCCTGATGCCTCATTCGAAAGCTGGTCACCACTCCCGATCTTTGTATATGGGTCTGATTGTCACGGTCAATGCATAATGCTATGATATTCTTATTGAGCTCGTAAACTCATGATTTTTCAGCAAAAGTCGCAAAACCAAAGATGGGGTAGGGGGAAAGTGATTGACGGGATATCCGATAAAACTCCATACTACAAGCAAGTGTCGCATACCAAGAAATTCAGAAACACTCCCAGATTGTCGTAGCCTTGAGAAAAGAAATTCTGAGAAAACACCCTGCCTTTAAGGGTGCACTCCACACTTGCCACGGTTTAGCACAAAGTGGCCCCTCCCTAATTTTATAATAAGGAAGGTCGCCCGATTTTGACAGCATGGTAATTCTTCTTACCTTTCTACTAGCTGATATCTATAGTATCACCCTGCTGGACGTAACCATTTCTCCAAACGAGGATATAACAATTGCTTGTTGATCGCACCCACTCGCCACTACAGAGTTAATCGTGTCCGGAATTGAATATCTGGCGGGCCAAAATCCGCACTTTTTCTGGAAGCGAAAATGATGATTACTTTATGGCGATAAAATTTTATAAAAAACGAGTAGATCGACCTCCTGTTTTTTTCGCCATTTTAAATTGTCCTTTGGACGGGAAACATTTTAACATACATACAAAGAAAATCATTTCATACGTTTTCTCTGGGTTGCGGGTAGAATTTGACACATTTTCATATATTTTATGGAGTTTTTCAGAAAAGTTGAAGAAGGTTTAAGGAGGATTGCACGTCTTTCCTTTTCAATTTCAATATCTCACAAGTCTCCTGAAATAATGGCACTAGTGTGCCCATTTAGAAAATATATACTTTTACAGGGTTTTTGTTAAAGATTTTACATCTATTTATGGCCGAAGATCCGAACCCATGCCTGTTTTTAGCCGCACATCATTTAGGTGTCGAATGCACCCTTAACGTAGGCTTCATTGCACGGTTATAATACACGAGTAGGCCGAATATTGTATGTCCTCCTACACTACACTCGTTAAAAGCGCTTATTCGGACCTTGTAATGACTTGATATGGAACGGGATCATAAAAATCATTTATCTTAGTCAGAAATGTTTCGATTTTATGCATACTACATGGTATGATAGCATTGGCCTTGCATATATGCTATTTAGACCTATACAGAATTACTTCTCCTTGGTTAGGCATATATGTTACGATTAGTGACCTGTATGTCCTATTATTGTCAATGTGAATGTCAAAGTGATTAATTTTCAATACGGATCACACCAACACCCTGATCTAAAGTGAATGAGAGCGTATTATTCGGGTTTTGTCCCTTTTATCTCGAAGTTTGTTCTCTCACCCCTCAATCTTTTGGAACAGTCGGAATAAAAAAATATTGACAATTTGGCTCGAATTTCAGCTATTTTTGCATTTATTTTGCTCCTCATGGCTCATTCGAAAGCTGGTCATCACTCCCGATCTTTGTACATGGGTCTAATTGTCACGGTCAATGCATAATGCTATGATATTCTTATTGAGCTCGTCAACTCTTGATTTTTCAGCAAAAGTCGCAAAACCAAAGATGGGGTAGGGGGAAAGTGATTGACGGTATATCCGATAATACTGCATACTACAAGCAAGTGTCGCATACCAAGAAACTCGCAAACACTGCCAGATTGTCATAGTCTTGAGAACAGAAATTCTGAGAAAACACCCTAGCCTTTAATGTAGGCTCCATTGCGCGGTTATAATACACGAGTAGGCCGAATATTGTATGTCCTCCTACACTGCACTCGTTAAAAGCGCTTATTCGGACCTAGTAATGACTTGATATGGAACGGGATCATAAAAATCATTTATCTTAGTCAGAAATGTTTCGATTTTATGCATACTACATGGTATGATAGCATTGGCCTTGCATATATGCTATTAAGACCTATACAGAATTACCTCCCCTTGGTTAGGCATATATGTTACGATTAGTGACCTGTACGTCCTATTATTGTCAATGTGAATGTCAAAGTGACTAATTTTCAATACGGATCACACCAACACCCTGATCTAAAGTGAATGAGAGCGTTTTATTCAGGTTTTGTCCCTTTTATCTCGAAGTTTGTTCTCTCACCCCCCAATCTTTTGGAACAGCCGGAATAAAAAAATATTGACAATTTGGCTCGAATTTTAGCTATTTTTGCATTTATTTTGCTCCTCATGCCTCATTCGAAAGCTGGTCATCACTCCCGATCTTTGTACATGGGTCTAATTGTCACGGTCAATGCATAATGCTATGATATTCTTATTCAACTCGTAAACTCTTGATTTTTCAGCAAAAGTCGCAAAACCAAAGATGGGGTAGGGGGAAAGTGATTGACGGTATATCCGATAATACTGCATACTACAAGCAAGTGTCGCATACCAAGAAACTCGCGAACACTCCCAGATTGTCATAGTCTTGAGAACAGAAATTCTGAGAAAACACCCTAGCCTTTAAAGGTGCACTCCACACTTGCCACGGTTTCGCACAAAGTGGCCCCTCCCTAATTTTATAATAAGGAAGGTCGCCCGATTTTGACAGCATGGTAATTCTTCTTGCCTTTCTACTAACTGATATCTATAGTATCACCCTGCTGGACGTACCCATCTCTCCAAACGAGGATATAAACAATTGTTTGTTGATCGCACCCACTCGCCACTACAGAGTTAATCGTGTCCGGAATTGAATATCTGGCGGGCCAAAATCCGCACTTTTTCTGGAAGCGAAAATGATGATTACTTTATGGCGATAACATTTTATAAAAAACGAGTAGGTCGACCTCCTGTTTTTTTCGCCATTTTAAATTGTCCTTTGGACGGGAAACATTTTAACATACATACAAAGAAAATCATTTCAACGTTTTCTCTGGGTTGCGGGTAGAATTTGACACATTTTCATATATTTTATGGAGTTTATCAGAAAAGTTGAAGAAGGTTTAAGGAGAATTGCACGTCTTTCCTTTTCAATTTCAATAGCTCACAAGTCTCCTGAAATAATGGCACGAGTGTACCCATTTAGAAAATATATACTTTTACAGGGTTTTTGTTAAAGATTTTACATCTATTTATGGCCGAAGATCCGAACCCATGCCTGTTTTTAGCCGCACATCATTTAGGTGTCGAATGCACCCTTAATGTAGGCTTCATTGCGCGGTTATAATACACGAGTAGGCCGAATATTGTATGTCCTCCTACACTACACTCGTTAAAAGCGCTTATTCGGACCTTGTAATGACTTGATATGGAACGGGATCATAAAAATCACTTATCTTAGTCAGAAATGTTTCGATTTTATGCATACTACATGGTATGATAGCATTGGCCTTGCATATATGCTATTAAGACCTATACAGAATTACCTCCCCTTGGTTAGGCATATATGTTACGATTAGTGACCTGTACGTCCTATTATTGTCAATGTGAATGTCAAAGTGACTAATTTTCAATACGGATCACACCAACACCCTGATCTAAAGTGAATGAGAGCGTTTTATTCAGGTTTTGTCCCTTTTATCTCGAAGTTTGTTCTCCCACCCCCCAATCTTTTGGAACAGCCGGAATAAAAAAATATTGACAATTTGGCTCGAATTTTAGCTATTTTTGCATTTATTTTGCTCCTCATGCCTCATTCGAAAGCTGGTCATCACTCCCGATCTTTGTACATGGGTCTAATTGTCACGGTCAATGCATAATGCTATGATATTCTTATTGAGCTCGTAAACTCTTGATTTTTCAGCAAAAGTCGCAAAACCAAAGATGGGGTAGGGGGAAAGTGATTGACGGTATATCCGATAATACTGCATACTACAAGCAAGTGTCGCATACCAAGAAACTCGCAAACACTCCCAGATTGTCATAGTCTTGAGAACAGAAATTCTGAGAAAACACCCTAGCCTTTAAAGGTGCACTCCACACTTGCCACGGTTTCGCGCAAAGTGGCCCCTCCCTAATTTTATAATAAGGAAGGTCGCCCGATTTTGACAGCATGGTAATTCTTCTTGCCTTTCTACTAACTGATATCTATAGTATCACCCTGCTGGACGTACCCATCTCTCCAAACGAGGATATAACAATTGCTTGTTGCTCGCACCCACTCGCCACTACAGAGTTAATCGTGTCCGGAATTGAATATCTGCCGGGCCATTTAGGTGTCGAATGCACCCTTAATGTAGGCTCCGTTGCGCGGTTATAATACACGAGTAGGCCGAATATTGTATGTCCTCCTACACTACACTCGTTAAAAGCGCTTATTCGGACCTTGTAATAACTTGATATGGAACGGGATCATAAAAATCATTTATCTTAGTCAGAAATGTTTCGATTTTATGCATACTACATGGTATGATAGCATTGGCCTTGCATATATGCTATTTAGACCTATGCAGAATTACTTCCCCTTGGTGAGGCATATATGTTACGATTAGTGACCTGTATGTCCTATTATTGTCAATGTGAATGTCAAAGTGATTAATTTTCAATACGGATCACACCAACACCCTGATCTAAAGTGAATGAGAGCGTATTATTCGGGTTTTGTCCCTTTTATCTCGAAGTTTGTTCTCCCACCCCCCAATCTTTTGGAACAGTCGGAATAAAAAAATATTGACAATTTGGCTCGAATTTCAGCTATTTTTGCATTTATTTTGCTCCTCATGCCTCATTCGAAAGCTGGTCATCACTCCCGATCTTTGTACATGGGTCTAATTGTCACGGTCAATGCATAATGCTATGATATTCTTATTGAGCTCGTAAACTCTTGATTTTTCAGCAAAAGTCGCAAAACCAAAGATGGGGTAGGGGGAAAGTGATTGACGGTATATCCGATAATACTGCATACTACAAGCAAGTGTCGCATACCAAGAAACTCGCAAACACTCCCAGATTGTCATAGTCTTGAGAACAGAAATTCTGAGAAAACACCCTAGCCTTTAAAGGTGCACTCCACACTTGCCACGGTTTCGCACAAAGTGGCCCCTCCCTAATTTTATAATAAGGAAGGTCGCCCGATTTTGACAGCATGGTAATTCTTCTTGCCTTTCTACTAACTGATATCTATAGTATCACCCTGCTGGACGTACCCATCTCTCCAAACGAGGATATAACAATTGCTTGTTGATCGCACCCACTCGCCACTACAGAGTTAATCGTGTCCGGAGTTGAATATCTGGCGGGCCAAAATCCGCACTTTTTCTGGAAGCGAAAATGATGATTACTTTATGGCGATAAAATTTTATTAAAAAACGAGTAGGTCGACCTCCTGTTTTTTCGCCATTTTAAATTGTCCTTTGGACGGAAAACATTTTAACATACATACAAAGAAAATCATTTCGTACGTTTTCTCTGGGTTGCGGGTAGAATTTGACACATTTTCATATATTTTATGGAGTTTATCAGAAAAGTTGAAGAAGGTTTAAGGAGAATTGCACGTCTTTCCTTTTCAATTTCAATAGCTCACAAGTCTCCTGAAATAATGGCACGAGTGTACCCATTTAGAAAATATATACTTTTACAGGGTTTTTGTTAAAGATTTTACATCTATTTATGGCCGAAGATCCGAACCCATGCCTGTTTTTAGCCGCACATCATTTAGGTGTCGAATGCACCCTTAATGTAGGCTCCATTGCGCGGTTATAATACACGAGTAGGCCGAATATTGTATGTCCTCCTACACTACACTCGTTAAAAGCGCTTATTCGGACCTTGTAATGACTTGATATGGAACGGGATCATAAAAATCTTTTATCTTAGTCAGAAATGTTTCGATTTTATGCATACTACATGGTATGATAGCATTGGCCTTGCATATATGCTATTAAGACCTATACAGAATTACCTCCCCTTGGTTAGGCATATATGTTACGATTAGTGACCTGTACGTCCTATTATTGTCAATGTGAATGTCAAAGTGACTAATTTTCAATACGGATCACACCAACACCCTGATCTAAAGTGAATGAGAGCGTTTTATTCAGGTTTTTTCCCTTTTATCTCGAAGTTTGTTCTCCCACCCCCCAATCTTTTGGAACAGCCGGAATAAAAAAATATTGACAATTTGGCTCGAATTTTAGCTATTTTTGCATTTATTTTGCTCCTCATGCCTCATTCGAAAGCTGGTCATCACTCCCGATCTTTGTACATGGGTCTAATTGTCACGGTCAATGCATAATGCTATGATATTCTTATTGAGCTCGTAAACTCTTGATTTTTCAGCAAAAGTCGCAAAACCAAAGATGGGGTAGGGGGAAAGTGATTGACGGTATATCCGATAATACTACATACTACAAGCAAGTGTCGCATACCAAGAAACTCGCAAACACTGCCAGATTGTCATAGTCTTGAGAACAGAAATTCTGAGAAAACACCCTAGCCTTTAAAGGTGCACTCCACACTTGCCACGGTTTCGCACAAAGTGGCCCCTCCCTAATTCTATAATAAGGAAGGTCGCCCGATTTTGACAGCATGGTAATTCTTCTTGCCTTTCTACTAACTGATATCTATAGTATCACCCTGCTGGACGTACCCATCTCTCCAAACGAGGATATAACAATTGCTTGTTGCTCGCACCCACTCGCCACTACAGAGTTAATCGTGTCCGGAATTGAATATCTGCCGGGCCAAAATCCGCACTTTTTCTGGAAGCGAAAATGATGATTACTTTATGGCGATAAAATTTTATAAAAAAACGAGTAGGTCGACCTCCTGTTTTTTCGCCATTTTAAATTGTCCTTTGGACGGAAAACATTTTAACATACACACAAAGAAAATCATTTCGTACGTTTTCTCTGGGTTGCGGGTAGAATTTGACACATTTTCATATATTTTATGGAGTTTATCAGAAAAGTTGAAGAAGGTTTAAGGAGGATTGCACGTCTTTCCTTTTCAATTTCAATAGCTCACAAGTCTCCTGAAATAATGGCACGAGTGTACCCATTTAGAAAATATATACTTTTACAGGGTTTTTGTTAAAGATTTTACATCTATTTATGGCCGAAGATCCGAACCCATGCCTGTTTTTAGCCGCACATCATTTAGGTGTGGAATGCACCCTCATATCGTAGATCAGGGAAAAATGACTCACCCCTCCGTCGTCGAAGACATTCACTTTCATCGTAGAGGCATACCGTTCTGTTGAGCGATGAACCAATTCAGCCACAAATGTATCCTCCTCCTCCTTCAGTAGTAAACGGTACACAAAGATGTTGACGTTGAACAGTGTTTCCACGACATCCAAATACTTGAATGGGACTCCACGGAACTGCCGCGGGTCAATGTCTTGCACCTCTAGTTACTCTTCCCAATACATATTTGCATTTCTATCACAATTTTGGGGATTACACTGGTCCAAATGAACAGCCAAATACCGAAACAAACATTTCCGGTCTTTGTAGGGCCCATGTTTCCCTCCAGTTAACGCATACAGTCCTTTTCGACAGGCCAGCCAAGGCGGAAGAATAACAGGAGCGCCGATGGGGTGATCTCTCAATTTGGTGACGAAAAATGTGACGTTCGTCACCATTTCTACAGTCCATTTGGTGTTGGGATGTTGCAACCGGGCCCATTCCAATAGATCCAACGTAGTCAGTTGGTCGATGAGTGGCTGCAGAGAAATAGCATCCGTCACCGTGAACGGCTGGTCAAACACATAGGTATTATTACTGGGGTAAAAATACCGCAGTTGGTCCGTCTCTTTGTGTCGTAAGATATACTTAAATGTCATATTCAATTTGAAGGCTGTCACCTGATCTGTAAAAAGGCTCTCGGCGTAGGTAGGAAGATGCGTGATGTCCTCCAACCGGAAATTATACAAGTCCAACAGGCGACGGTGACGGTGGAAACAATGGCGTATCGTGTTCCAGTGACGGCGGTACAACGCACTCACACGCTCGTCTTCGGGTAAGACTTCAGCCGGAGGCGCTCCTGGATCCTCTGGAAAATCTTCTCCACGTCTCATGCTATCGGTCACACCTGGCTTCAGGCTCCACTGGTATTAGCTCGTCAGGTAGGCTCAGGCTGGTCAGGTAACTCCTCAGGTAGGCTCAGGCTGGTCAGGTAGCTCCGGTCAGGCTGGTTCAGGCTGGTAATTCTTCAAGCACGGTCAAGTAGGCCGGCCAATGAATCAAGCAATCCCATGAAAATCCCCACTTTTATACACCACCATAGAAGACCCCGGATGTACAAAGAACCCGGATGAATACATGTACAAGAACCCACTGGGAAACCCGGCTTTACAAGAACCCGTATGTAAAAAGGATGAATGGAAAAAACCCACATACAGGTATTGCTAGAGGACCCGGATATAGGTCAACCCTAAAATACCCGGCTGTTCCCCCACCATCAATGATTGTAAGTCCCTCTACATGTACAAGGATGTAAACAAGTCCCCGGATGAACGAACAGGTCAGTACATACATTCTTATCATTCAATATGACCTTGAACTATCACGTGACCTCCCCGTGATGAAAAAACAGAACCAAGTACATCCCATACAGTCATACCCATGTCACGCCCGATTCACGCAGATCGGAAGTGACGACATACACCTGCGCACTCCCCGTGATGGAAAAACCCCATAACCAAGTCAGTACATGCATACAGTCAGACGAGGTAAAAATACTCGCTTCTGATTAACTGTCAATGGTCACGATATGCAAATGCAAGAGGTCAAAGGTCAATGGGGCCTTAAATCACCTTTGTATACTACTGGTTATGTTTTGGACATTTGAGTAGAAGATGTTTTATCGTTTCTTCTTCGTTGTTGCAGAGGTGCATAGTGGTGATGTGTTTTTTATTAGCATAGAGAGGTGTGATTTTAGTTCTGTTTTGCCTAATCTTAATCTTGTGATGATGCGGTCGTCACGTTTACTGTCTAGCTGGAATATACAATTCCGTCTTTTCCCCTTATTCCAGAATGCTATGTAGCCATCGACCTCGGTTTTCTTCGTTCCATTCCTTTTCCCATTTACTATCTATTCTGCTTTTAATGCTAGAATTTAGTGCAGTTTTGGTGAGGCTTTCTTTGGCTGTCTATCGGTAGCTTCATTTCCCCTAACGTTCACGTGCGCGAGAATCCAAGCTAAAATGGCGTGAATGTCATTGTCTCGTATTTGTGTACATAAAATTTCTATTTTGTGTATGAGGTCATGTCGGCTGTCGGATTTGGAGTTTTCTATTGATATCAATCCGCTTAAGGAATCGCTAAGAATAACGGTAGAAACCGGTCTGCTTTGAAGTACCCATTCGAGGGCCTTGACTATAGCGACTGGTGTATACAGGCATATTGTCTGGTAGTTTGAAGCCTTCGTGAATGCCGAGTTCTGGGATAACGAATGCAGAACCTGTATTGTGACTTGTGTTTTTAGAGCCGTCTGTATATATTTTCAGGTTATTTTTGCTATGTGTGTCGATATATTCGAGGGCAGTGACTCTTGTGTGCTCTGTGTTGTTCTGTTTTGTAATGTAACGGTTAACCGTTTGTGTAGAGAACGGTTTGAATATGGAGGGTGACCCAGAATGGAATGCGGGGAACGACCTGGACATGTATCGTCAGCGAGAAACAAGCCAGTGTGCGGAAATGGAGTCCCCCGTATTTCTCGCTTACCAGAGCAAGATAGGAGTTGCGAGGAAACTTTCTGTGGGGACTTTTCAGGTGCGGAGAGTGCACGCAGTACATATAGAGGTGCACACATTTCAAGCGGGAGCAGACCGAAAAGACACATCTGGAGAAAGCACGCCAGACCACATATCGTGCAGCCCGTGGAATCGGAGAGCCCTGCGACCGGGTCGCAGGAGCTCGCAGAAAGGTCGCAAAGACGCTGGACGGGTGCGAAAGAGACCACAAAGATTACAGACAGTACAGAAAAGACAAGGCACAGCACAGACGGGCTTCTTCTCCCGAGAAACGTCGATAAAACGGGTCGCAGAAGGTCGCAGACGGATTGCGACCGGGACGCAGAGGCTTGCGACCGGGTCGCAGAGGGTCGCAGAGAGTCGCCAGCAGCGGTTTACAGACAGTAATGATGCTACATCGGTACCAGATGTAATGATAACACAATATATACCCAAGTAGATGTTGTGACGGCCACGGAGGACGAGCTGTACGTGTTTCTTACCTGGGGAGTCGTCGTGAAGTTGTGTAGCCACGGGTCGTGTCTATAGACGGGTCGCAGCAGCCGTGAGGGTTGAGACGCCGTGCTATACCTACCTGTGCGGGAAGCAAACTGGTGAGCTGACAAGTTAGGGTCAGGCTCCGACGACTGGGGGTGAAGAAGACGACGGGCTGCCACATCCGTGGAGAGGCTCCAACGACTGGGGGTATATATTGAGAGAGCGTTACAGCCGTAACGTTCCGACGACTGGGGGTGAAGAAGACGACGGGCTGCCAAATCCGTGGAGAGGCTCCAACCACTGGGGGTATATATTGAGAGAGCGTTACAGCCGTAACGTTCCGACGACTTGGGGTGAAGAGACGACGGGCTGCCACATCCGTGGAGAGGCTCCAACGACTGGTGTCGTATATTGAGAGAGCGTTACAGCCGTAACGTTCCAACGACGGAAGAAGACGACTTGCGACCGGGTCGCAGAAGGTCGCAGACGGGTTGCGACCGGGTCGCAGAGGCTTGCGACCGGGTCGCAAATACAGTTAGCGTGTGGGGAAAGGGCTAGCAACCAGGCCGCCCTTGATTACGTATGACGGGAGAGGTGAAGGGCCAGCAGCCAGGCCGCCCGTATACCCCGAAGAGAAGGGCCAGCAACCAGGCCGCCCTTATCGCGTACCCATACATATTTAAAGCATAACTGTAACTGTAAAATTATATGCACACACTCTCTTATATTATTTGTATATAACATCAAGTTTATTTGCGGAGAGGAGTTCCTTTTGGCTATTCTTAAGGCCGAATACTGAATTCTGTCTATTCTTTTTAACTGGGGCTTGCATGCTGATTGGTAGGCGATTGAACCGAAGTATGTTTTGGATGGGGGACATTATCCCCCAACGACAGTTTCCCAAGTGACATTTTCCCCACCGACATTTTCCCCCACGACAGTATCCCCACACGACATTTTCCCCAGGCGACATTTCCCCCACCCTAATATTAGGGTGGGGGAAATGTCGAATGGCCTTGATTATAGCGACTGGTGTATACAGACATATTGTCTGGTAGTTTGAAGCCTTCGTGAATGCCGAGTTCTGGGATAACGAATGCAGAACCTGTATTGTGACTTGTGTTTTTAGAGCCGTCTGTATATATTTTCAGGTTATTTTTGCAATGTGTGTCGATATATTCGAGGGCAGTGACTCTTGTATGCTCTGTATTGTCCTGTTTGGTAATGTAAACTATGTATTACTAATATTAGGGTGGGGGAAATGTCGTGAAAATGTCGTGGGAGAAACTGTCGCTGGGGAAACTGGACTCGTTTTGGATCTTATGAGGGTTTTATATAATTTGATTAAGCTGTGTTTATTGACCCCCCATTTGGTACCGGATACGCACTTCATGCGGTTCAGGTCTTTGTTACACCGAATAATTAATTGGTCAATGTGGTCTTTCCAGGTGAGTTTTCGATCAAAGATCATACCTAGGTATTTGACACTATTCTTTAACTCGATTTTCTGGCCTCCTAGTGATAGCGTGACGTCTGTGTTTTGTTTATTTGAAAATAGAACACCAGTAGTTTTGACAGCTGAAAATTTGAATCCCCATTTATCGGCCCAGCCCTAACTGTATCTAGTACCTTTTGCATTATACTTGTTAGTTTTTTTTATAGAGCCAGCAGATTTTCACATGGCAGCATCGTGGGCAAAAAGGGATTGTTCAATTTGTAACGTGTACGCGCAGGACCAGTCGTGGTGTTTACGAGAAAACGAATCAATAACCGGGATTGCCCACTGGCATTCTGGCCGTCACCGTCGTTAACCCCTTCACTAGTAGAGATCCGGGGCTCGAAGAGATGATCAGAACCCTACAAGGATGACTGACGCCAATGTAAAGGTCTATTATGGTATATTCTGCACAAATAGTATACGCGGTTACAAATAATAGCGCAGAACCGCGTGGCTTAGACAGAATGTCTAAGGAGATGTACCGTTATAATATTTACATATATGTACAGACACTAGGAGAGGGTATGCAAATAAACTTTATGTATATATACACGTGATGCGAGAGGATGTGTGCACACAAGTTAACGGATACGTACACTTGGGGTGTGCATATAAGGTTCACGGATGCGTACACTTGGTGTGTGCACAAAAAGTTAACGGATACGTACACTTGGTGTGTGCATATAGAGTTAAACGTATCCCTGATGTATATGTGGATAATAGAAGAGAATGTGTGCAGTTTAAGCTTGATGTTATATGGCAATAATATATAAATGAGAGTGTATGCATATAGCTTTATAGTTAGTATAGTGCTTTATGTCTATGCGCGATAAGGGCGGCCTGGCTGCTGGCCCTTCTCTTCTGGGGATAAGGGCGGCCTGGCTGCTGGCCCTTCTCTTCCGTCGTTGGAACGTTATGGATATAACGCTCTCTCCAGGGATGGCACCCCGTCGTTGGAACGTTAAGGATATAACGCTCTCTCCAGATAAGACACCCAGGCGTTGAAACGTCAAGGCCCGTTGGAACGTTACGGCGGTAACGTTCTCTCCAAGATATATATACCCTCAGGCGTTGGAACGTCACGGCAGTGACGCTCTCTCCAGATATGGCCCAAGTCGCTGAAACGTCACGGCCCGTTGGAACGTTACGCGGTAACGCTCTCTCCAGATACGACACCCAGTCGTTGGAACGTCACGGCAGTGACGCTCTCTCCAGAGACGTGGCAACCCGGCGTGTTCTTCACCCCCAGTCATCGGAGCCTGACCCTAACTTGTCAGCTCACCAGTCTGCTTCCCGCACAGGTAAGTATAGCCCGGCGTCTCAACCCTCACGGCTGCTGCGACCCGTCTATAGACACGCCTGTGACTACACAACTTCACGACGATCTCTCAGGTAAGAATCACGCACCACTCACTCTCCGTGACCGTCAGGACAATTACTTGGGTATATAATGTGCTATTATTTCATCTGGTACCGACGAAACATCATTACTGCATGTCAACTGTCGTTGGCGACATTCTGCGACCCTCTGCGACCCGGTCGCAAGCCACTGCGACCTTTTGCGACCTTTGGCGACCCGGTCGCAGGTCTGTAGATTTCACGTTTAGTCAACGTTTCTCGGGAGGGGAAGCCTGTCTGTGCTGTGCCTTGTCTTTTCTTTACCGTCTGTAACTTGTATCTTGTCTTTGACCCTGTCTGTTCTTTACTGGCCTTGGCTTGACTGTACAGTCTGTAAATCTTGTTACCACTTTTACATCGGTAAAACGAAGCCCGCCTGCACCGTATCTTGCCTTTACTGTGCGGTCTGTGATCTGTATTTCTTGTCTTTTTCTGTGTGGGCTGTGCTCTGTGTATCTTTCTTTAATGTGTGATAAATACACATATCCTTCTTGTGGGATCTGTGTTCTGTAGCTTTCTTGACTGTATAATCTGTGATCTGTATGTCTGTACTTGTACTGTACTGTTTATGATCTGTGGGTCTTGATTTTCTGGTAATGTGTGATAAATACACATATTCCTCTTGTGGAATCTGTGTTCTGTATCTTTCTTGTGTGATCTGTGAGCTGTATCTGTAACTTGTCTTTGGCCAGCTATACGCCGTCTGTGTAACTGTCTGCGACCTTTCTTGCTCCCAAAGCGTCCGGCCCAGTTTATCGATGTTCCCCGACGAAAACGGCTCGCCCGCCTGTGTCTTGACTCGCACCACCGGCTGTAATACTGCGACCGTTTCCGTCCCGTATAGCGTTGCCCGGCTGTCTGCGCCGAATAAACAGGCTACACGATACGTCGTAGGATTATGGCAGGGGGAAACTTGGTTGATTTACCTCTGTATTTAGTGCAGTTGCATATTTCTGGGGGTGGAGGGAATCCCTGACTATTGGCACATACCGCTTCACGGTCAACAAAATCGATCATAAATATTGTGGCTTTAGTCCCAGTGCAGTGGGATAGCACAGCAATAATATCGAAATTATCAACCTACTGGTATAGACCTAAAAGCCCTATTTTATACTGAAGTTAGACCATGCAAGTTGCCTAAATGTGCTACAGGCAAACACATGTCTCATTACAGTATTATAGAATACCCCCACAACTACATACAACACGCCAGTCGGACGTGTTCCCTAAATTATGCACACCGCGCAAACACGTTGCCGCATTGAAAAGGCAAACCAACGAATTCGCATTGGTTTTACGTGTCTTTCACAGGTTGTACACACTACAGGATTTATAATCTTTTAGACTTCCAGGCCAAAACACTGCATTTACGGCCCAGCCGTAAAGTACGCCAAAATCGAAAGTTACAGGCTGTACCTGGACGTGGTTCTTCTAGCTCTGTCTTTCTGGTCTGTCCCCGGTCCCTCCGTCTCACGAGCTTATATAGCCGGGGCTCTTTTCCACCCCCCCGGAGACGTTGCGAGACCCGGAAAATCGCCTTCACAGCGAAATTACAGTTCATAGTCCATAAATGGGAATGCCATCCCAATCCATAGTCCGTAAAGAATTTTCCACATAAAAGGCAACACCTATCTCGCTCTGGTAAGCGAGAAACACGGGGAAATGCATTTTCACCCACTGGTGCTCCCGAACTGGCTCTTCCATCCTTCCAGCGGTGACACACTCCCCTCCGATTCGAACGGTCCAATCACAAACGGTTAACCGTTACAAATTTCAGGATGTTTTGTGTCAATTTCGTTGGCCAGGCCATTAATCACGATGTTAAAAAGGGTGGGGATTATGACGCTGCCCTGTGATGGGGTACCGTTATCTAGTTGATGGTCTGTGGATAGCGGCTTTCCTATGCGAACTTTAAAAGTTTCTGTTGTCTAGAAAGTTTTTTATCCAGTGTTGAATTCTTCCCTTAATTCCTAGTTTACTTAATCGGATAATTATGCCGTCCTGCCATACCAGGTCAAATGCTTTTTCTATGTCTAGTAAGATACCTAATGTGTATTGAGGTTTGCCATTTCCCTTTTTAATTGAGTGTTGTACTCTGGCTATGGTCCAACGTACTTCTGTGCTTACGAAAACCGCTTTGAGTTTTGTTTAGTAAGTTGTTGCTTTCCATGTAAAATTCCAGCCTATTTTTTACCATGGTTTCCATTATTTTGCATAGACTTGAGATGAGAGATATCGGGCGGTATGACTTGCTGTCTGATGGATCTTTACCTGGTTTTGGGATTGGGATAACGATAGATGTTTTCCATTTACTTGGAAGTTGGTTGGTCTGCCAGCTGACATTGATCAGTTTCAAAATTAGTTCTTGTGTTCTATTAGGTATGTGTTTAAGGATTGTGTATCCTAGTTTGTCTTCAGTTTGTCAGAGGAAAATCTACCTTTGTTCAGCTATCTTTTTTACAGTGTATAGCTTTTCGGTATTCATTAATGTTGAAGTCTGCATTGAGATAGATTTCTAGACGGTTATGGAAGGCCAAATGTCCAAATAATCAGAAACTCACAGTTATTGAATCGAAAACCTAAGTTTTCAAACAGAGAACTTAAGTTATCAAAGAGAAAACCATGGTTTTCGAATCGAAAACTTAAAGTTTACGGTCGAAAACCTAGGTTATCTACTACATAACCCCGAGTTTCTGTTTCCTGAACCTCGAGTTTCTATTTCTAAACACCGAAAATCACCTTTGTCACTGGAAAACATAAGTTATCGAACTGAAAACCTAGGTTTTCGAATTGATAACTTAAGTTTACAGTCGGAAACCTGGGTAGTAGTATACAAAGAGTATATTGATTCGTATTCACCTCACTGCGCATGCGCGATTGTGGCAATTTTGAGGTGTGCGCAGGGAGGTATGTGGAGCAGTGTTCTGCTCAGGTATGACGTCACTTCCGGTCTGCGTGAATCGGGCGTGACCTTGGGGATGTATTCCCCCGCGGTAATGCGGTCTGGTGGTGATGCGGTCTGCCTCCGCGGACAGAAAGTAGTCCCAAATACGTGGGGAGTCGGGGAAAATTCTCCAGACTTCAAATACGCTGCATGGACCGATTGGGTCGAGTGAAGCTCTCTTCAGTCATGTCATGGGTGTTTTCACAGAATTAAAAAAAATAAAAATAAATAAATAAATAAAAAGCGGAACACGGACTCGTACAATTATATGTATTATACAATATACGGGGAAATGCCTGTATGGGTATATCCCCATACTAGCTATGGGGGTATAGGCCCAACCTGGGAATTTTTTTGTGGGTGTTACTATGGGTTGTTTGGTCTTGTTTTTCTCGTCTCGCCAAGGAAAACACGATGGGAGGGGTCTCGGAGGTAAGCGGTGAAATTTTTCGAAAAGTACCGAGTAGGTCTGTTTATAGGCTCATATAGGCCTACTGGCTATGGGGGGATAGGTCCATACTTGGTGGACGTTTTGGGGTCTAGGTGAGCCCCTAGCGATCCGATAGTGTCGGATGAGGTCTTATTTTGAAGCTCTCGTGGAGGAGCATCCGACTGACTAAAATGTATCGTCCGTTTTCAATATTCTGCGCATGCGCAGTCTGGCCGTAGTATAGAAAGCAGGCGTTTTGGGAAGTGCGTGGGGGTGTGTTTGAGGTATAGATGGACCACTATGGGTCCAAATTGGTAGTGGGAGGTGTCCAAGTGAAGCTTTTGTAGGGTAGAGTCAGAATGGCGTGTTTTTTATTGCAAGTCGCGTCAATCTGCGCATGCGCAGTTGAGTGTGGTAAGTAAAGTGGCCATTTTGGGGCAGTGAAGGAAGGTATTTGGGGTAGAGAGGGACCATCCTTGGTCCGAATGCGTCGTGGGAGGTGTCATTTTGTAGCTCTCGGGGTGTACATCCCGATTTGAGGGCTGTCCAGAGCATCTGTGACGTCATCGATGACGTCATCAGTACGAGTAGTAGCGAAAGTAGGCATTTTCGGGCAGTGAAGGAAAGTATTTGGGGTAGAGAGGGACCATCCTTGGTCCGAATGCGATGTGTGGGGTATCATTTTGTAGCTCTCGGGGTGTACATCCCGATTTGGGGGCTGTCCATGTCATCTGTGACGTCATTGGTGACGTCATCAGGACGAGTAGTAGCGAAAGTGAGCATTTTGGGGCAGTGAAGGAAGGTATTTGGGGTAGAGATGGACCATCCTTGGTCCGAATGCGTCGTGTGGGGTGTCATTTTGTAGCTCTCGGGGTGTAGACCCGATTTGAGGGATGTCCGAGTCAGCTGTGACGTCATCGGTGACGTCATTAGTACGAGTAGTAGCGAAAGTGGGCATTTTGGGACAGTGAAGGAAGGTATTTGGTGTAGAGATGGACCATCCTTGGTTCGAATGCGTCGTGTGCAGTGTCATCTTGTAGTTCTCGTGGTATAGACCACTATTTGAGGCATGTCATCAGTACGAGTAGTAGCGAAAGTGGGCATTTTCTGGAAGTGAAGGAAGGTATTTGGTGTAGAGATGAACCACTATTGGTCCGAATGGACCGTGTGGGGTATCAGTGTGAAACTCTTGTGGGTCAGACTGGCTTGTTTTCATTGGAAGTCGCGTCAATCTGCGCATGCGCAGTGGCCAGTGGGTTTTTCCCGTCATACCTCCGTCTTCCATCCGGGTACTGTGGTTTTACATCCGGGTCCTCATCTTACATCGGGGTTTTTCCATATTTACTGTCACGTGACCGGAACCGGAAGTTGTCACATGACAGGTGGCTTCCATGCACAGAATACATGTACTCTGCGCATGTCCATGTATTCTGTGCATATCCATGCACATGTACTATGTGCCTGTACATGTACTATTTGCCTGTACATGTAATCTGTTCATGTACATGTACTCTGTCAATACACATCTTCCTTGTCCATGTAAATGTACTCTGTGCATGTCATTCTACATGTACTCTGTTCACGTCCATGTGAACATACTTTGTTAAAATCCATGTACATACCCTCTGTCCATGTCGCTATATAGCTGAAATATTGCGGAATGCGACGTTAAACCTTAATTCTCTCTATCTCTCTTTCTCTCTCAATGAACTTGCACTCTGTACAATGTCGCATGATGTAGACCGGTGAGAGGACAACAACAACTAGGATGACAGGCCAATCATTTTATTATCCCCTCCAGTACATCATACCCAAGCTGGGGGAGCCACGTCGGGTGTGTTTACAATACAAGTAGCCTCTTGCCCAATCAGAGGCCGCCATTTGCAACAACAACAAGGATGACAGATGAGAGAACAACAACAACAACAAGTTTTCATATAGTTTATTCTCCCCAATGTTACATCATACCCACGCTGGGGGAGCCGCGTTTGGTATGTTTACAATTCGAGAAGACTGTTGTCCAATCAGAGACCGTCCTTTGGTGCCCGTTAGATGTATTCTCGGCTGCTCTTGTCCAGTCAGAAGCCGTCCTTAAGAAAGTCCCATCTTCGGTCATGTTCGCTCTCATCCGTTTGTTCTAATCGTCGTCGGGCAGTCCAGGATATTGTTCGGGCAGCATGTCCTGAAAGAGTTGTTTGCGCATCCTGATCGCATTTTCCAGGGCCTCAGTGGGTGGTAGCCCCATATCCTCTTCCAAGTGACGCCTGGTCTTCATGATGGACCGTTGCTAGGGTCGCCTTTCAAGCGGTAGTAAGGTATACTGTTCATAGATCGCCATGGCTGTTTTCCTGATGCAGGGGCGCATTTGGGTGTATGCCTGCTGTAAGTTATCCTGTCCGGCGTCCTCGATCGCTGCAGCGTGAGTATTGATAGCTGCGCTCACAATACGATCCCAGAAGGTAGGATCTGCCTCACTTTCCACGGACGTAGACTGACTATCTGAGGTCAAGCTCTCCTTGTCACTAGATAGACTCTCAGCAATCTCTGTTTCGGTATCAGTCGATACATTCTCAGCAGTCTCCGTATCAGCATCCGTCTCAACGGACTCCTCGGAGTCTTCAATCCCATGTATATTTTTCTGGTGTCGCAGCAAGTATAAGCCATGTTGACGGTTGAACGTCGAAGGTGCGTGTTTTGGGAATACACTTGCTTTTATAGACAGTAACACCCGTCAACGCTTAGCTTAGCGCTTCAACGCCCTGGTGAATTAGCCCGAACGCTCTGATCTTCATAGAATTGACACTAATTCATCGAAATGCGGTGACGCCCGTCGTTACGCTCGTCTCAACGCCTTAACACCCATCTCAACGCCTTAACACACTTTCTTAACGCTTTAACGTCGTTTAATGATGCGTTCGAACAAATGTTTCTTTTGTGCTATTGCCCTGACATACGGCGCTTTCCAGTTCATGCCCGAGGTTTTCAACACCGACGCTGTTCTTTCAATTTCCATATGGACTGGTTCTTTATCCAACAATTTCATATGTGTCACGAGGTCGACATACTGCTGGTGTAAAGCCCGTCGTAGTCTGGGTGCCAATCTTTTATGGGCTAAAATTGCGGCTTCCTCTTTCGAATACCCTTTGCGTTGAAACTTGTTTTCTGTGGCCCTCAACGTCTTGCCCATCTCGGCGTTCATACTTCCTTTGAACAAATCCTTCCATAGCCTCGAGTTCACATTATGTTTATTCCCTTGTACGGGTTTGAGATGGTCCTTCACGGTTGGGTGATATTCCGGTACTGATGATATGAAGGTGCCCTGCTGTATGGGGGTGGGTTGCTGCTGCTGCTCTGCCAGATGTGGACTCGGTGGATGGTGTCGGGGTATATGACGTTGCGGTGATCCCTCGCCGGGTAACAGGTGGGTCGTCAGCCGGCGATCTTCGGGGGTATGGGCTTTTAAATCTACGAACAGGTAGCCGTACGGACGACTTGTTGCCCCTTGAAACGCCTGCATGAAATGGTCGATCTTCTGAGGATAAATTCGACTACCAAACACACGGATTTGTGCTCTGTCAATGGGATTGGAGAACAACACAAACTATTGGCAGTTCAAGACAATATCTCTGGACGCCTTCCCTTGAGGAAAGAGATTCTGGGTCAAATAGATGACGGACAGATTCCGATTCTTTAGTAAACAAGTCGGCGACGTGTGAATTGTCCTTGGCCGCACTCATCAGATCATCTAGCACTACCACGTTGGTCTGCTCGGGGTCAAAGTAATACGGTTCGTTTATGTCGTGGGGAATCCCTGCGACGAAGCTCACATTCTGTAACCTGGTAGTTTCGTAGGCGGGGTGCCATTGGCTATAACATCAAACAAAACGTGTCGGAGCTGGGGTTGCCACACCTTCCTCTAAGGACGTCTTTCCACATGCCGTAGGGCCGCTCACCGTCATCGTATATGGATGCTTTACTGCTCTTGTTGGACCTATAGCGGGACTCGGCAGTGTCTCTTGGTTGTGTTTGCGTTGAATGTGCCTGAGCATACTATTGCGACGAGAGAAGGTTCTCTGACAGAACGTACACGTACACGACATGTTCATCAGTCGACTAATACATATGGACTGATGAGGGACACATGTTCATTCCTATATTTACAGACACCACCCCCAACACTACCACCACCACACCACGCCCGCCAACGCCACCACCACCACACACCACCACCACTACCACCACCAACACCACCACCACCACCACCACCAACGGCCACACATACCTGGTGCACCCTGTACCCTATAGCCCGTAGGGCATAGGGTACACCAGGGTGTGGATGCACCAGGTATGTGTGCCCGTTGGTGGTGGTGGTGGTGTTGGCGTTGACGGGCGTCAACGCCCGGTGGTGGTGGTGGTGGTGGTGGTGACGTTGACGGGTGTGGTGTGGTGGTGGTAGTGTTGGGGGTGGTGTCTGTAAATATAGGAATGAACATGTCCCTCATCAGTCCATATGTATTGGTCGACTGATGAACATGTCGTGTACGTGTACGTTCCGTCAGAGAACCTTCTCTCGTCGCGATAGTATGCTCAGGCACATTCAACGCAAACACAACCAAGAGACACCGCCGAGTCCCGCTATAGGTCCAACAAGAGCAGTAGAGCATCCATATACGATGACGGTGAGCGGCCCTACGGCATGTGGAAAGACGTCCTGGGT
Organism: Hanleya hanleyi; assembly: GCA_036873755.1. Classification (NCBI taxonomy): domain Eukaryota; kingdom Metazoa; phylum Mollusca; class Polyplacophora; order Lepidopleurida; family Hanleyidae; genus Hanleya; species Hanleya hanleyi. Next base: position 79,992 of record JAVTVY010031223.1, read on the forward strand.
GATGAAGTTCTTAGAGGAAGGTGTGGCAACCCCAGATCCGACAGGTGTTTGGTGTTATAGCCAATGGCAGCCCGCCTACGAAACTACCAGGTTACAGAATGTGAGCTTCGTCGCAGGGATTCCTCACGACATAAACGAACCGTATTACTTTGACCCCGAGCAGACCAACGTGGTAGTGCCAGATGATTTGATGAGTGCGGCCAAGGACAATTCACACGTCACCGACTTGTTTACTAAAGGATCCCATCATCGGAATCTGTCCGTCATCTATTTGACCCAGAATCTCTTTCCTCAAGGGAAGGCGTCCAGAGATATTGCCAATAGTTTGTGTTGTTCTCCAATCCCATTGCCAGAGCACAAATCCGTGTGTTTGGTAGTCGAATTTATCCTCAGAACATCGACCATTTCATGCAGGCGTTTCAAGGGGCAACAAGTCGTCCGTACGGCTACCTGTTCGTAGATTTAAAAGCCCATACCCCCGAAGATCGCCGGCTGACGACCCACCTGTTACCCGGCGAGGGATCACCGCAACGTCATATACCCCGACACCATCCACCGAGTCCACATCTGGAAGAGCAGCAGCAGCAACCCATTCCCATACAGCGGGGCTCCTTCATACCAGAATATCATCCCGGAATATCACCCAACCGTGAAGGACCATCTCAAACCCGTACAAGGGAATGAACATAATGTGAACTCGAGGCTATGGAAGGATTTGTTCAAAGAAAGTATGAACGCCGAGATGGGCAAGACGTTGAGGGCCACAGAAAACAAGTTTCAACGCAAAGGGTATTCGAAAGAAGAAGCCGCAATTTAAGCCCATAACAGATTGGCACCCAGACTACGACGGGCTTTACGTCAGCAGTATGTCGACCTCGTGATACATATGAAATTGTTGGATAAGGATCCAGTCCATATGGAAATTGAAAGAACAGCGTCGATGTTGAAAATCTCGGGCATGAACTGGAAAGCTGCGTATGTCAGAACAATAGCACAAAAGAAACATTTGTTCGAACGCATCATTAAACGACGTTAAAGCGTTAAGAAAGTGTGTTAAGGCGTTGAGATGGGTGTTGAGACGAGCGTAACGACAGGCGTCACCGCATTTCGATGAATTAGTGTCAATTCCATGAAAATCAGAGCTATTGGGCTAATTCACCAGGGCGCTGAAGCGCTAAGCTAAGCGTTGACGGGAGTTACTGTCTATAAAAGCAAGTGTATTCCCAAAACACGCACCTTCGACGTTCAACCGTCAACATGGCTTATACTTGCTCTGAGTGTTAACGCACGTTCACCAGACATTACGATATGATGCGACACCAGAAAAATATACATGGGATTGAAGACTCCGAGGAGTCCGTTGAGGCGGATGCTGATACAGAGACTGCTGAGAGTGTATCGATTGATACCGAAACAGAGATTGCTGAGAGTCTATCTAGTGATACGGAGAGCTTGACCTCAGATAGTCAGCCTACGTCCGTGGAAAGTGAGGCAGAACCTGCCTTCTGGGATCGTATTGTGAGCTGCTACTCACGCTGCAGCGATCGAGGATGCCGGACAGGATAACTTACAACAGGCATACACCCAAATGCGCCCCTGCATCAGGAAAACAGCCATGTATACCATACTACCGCTTGAAATGAAAGGCGACCCCACGCACAGGTCCATCATGAAGACCAAGCGTCACTTGGAAGAGGATATGGGGCTACCACCCACCGAGGCCCTAGAAAATGCGATCAGGATGCGCAAACAACTCTTTCAGGACATGCTGCTCGAACGATATCCTGGACTGCCCGACGACGATTAGAACAAACGGATGAGAGCGAACATGGCCGAAGATGGGACTTTCTTAAGGACGGCTTCTGATTGGACAAGAGCAGCCGAGAATACATCTAACGGGCAAGAACGAAAATGACAGATACAGCACCAAAGGACGGTCTCTGATTGGACAAGAGTCTTCTCGAATTGTAAACATACCCAACGCGGCTTCCCCAGCGTGGGTATGATGTAACATTGGGGAGAATAAACTATATGAAAACTTGTTGTTGTTGTTGTTCTCTCATCTGTCATCCTTACTGTTGTTGTTGTTCTCTCTCCGGTCTATATCATGGCGTCAAGGCGGTATACTAGAGCGTTAAGGCGTAACGACGGGCGTTGACGGGCGTCACTGCATTTTCCATGAATTAGTGTCAGTTCCACAGAATATCTAGAAAATCAGTGCTTCAGGGCTAATTCACCAGGGCGTTGAAGCGTAAAGCTTGGCGTTGCTGCAAGATGACACCTCATACGACGCATTTAGACCGCGAATTGTCCATATCTACACCAAATACCTTCCTTCACACCCCCAAACTGTCCTAGGTACGACGGGAAAAATCCACTGGCCAACTGCGCATGCGCAGATTGACGCGACTTTCAATGAAACAAGCCAGTTTGACCCACGAGAGCTTCACACTGATACCCCACACGACGCATTCGGACCAAGAATGGTCCATCTCTACACCAAATACCTTCCTTCACTGCCCCGTAATGTCCACTTTCGCTACTACTCGTACTGATGACGTCACCGATGACGTCACAGATGACGCGGACATCCCTCAAATCGAGGTCTACACACCGAAAGCTATAAAATGACACCCCACACGACGCATTCGGACCAAGGATGGTCCATCTCTACACCAAATACCTTCCTTCACTGCCCCAAAATGCTCACTTTCGCTACTACTCCTACTGATGACGTCACCGATGACGTCACAGATGCTGTGGACAGCCCTCAAATCGTCGTCTGCACCCCGAGAGCTACAAAATGACACCTCCCACGACGCATTCGGACAAAGGATGGTCCATCTCTACACCAAATGCCTTCCTTCACTGCCCCAAAATGATCACTTTCGCTACTACTCGTACTGATGACGTCACAGATGACATGAACAGCCCTCAAATCGGGGTCTGCACCCCGAGAGCTACGAAATAACACCTCCCAGGACGCATTCGGACCAAGGATGGTCCCTCTCTACCCCAAACACACCTCCACGCACCCCCCAAAATGGCCACTTTACTTACTACACCCAACTGCGCATGCGCAGATTGACGCGACTTGCAATAAAAAACACACCATTCTGACTCTACCCCACACAAGCTTCACTTTGACACCTCCCACGACCCATTTGGACCCATAGTGGTCCATCTCTACCCCCAAACATATCCCAGATACCCCCCAACTGCCTGCTTTCTATACTACGGCCAGACTGCGCATGCGCAGAATATTGAAAACGGACGATACATTAGTCCAGTCGGGTGCTCCTCCACGAGAGCTTCAAAATAAGACCTCATACGACACTATGGAGCCACTAGGGGTTCACCTAGACCCCAAAACGTCCACCCAGTATGGACCTATCCCCCCCCCCCCTCCCATAGCCAGTATGGGGCTATATGAGCCTATATACAGACCTACCCGGTACTTTTCAGAAAATTTCACCGCTTAGCTCTGGGACCCCTGCCATCGTGTTTTTCTTGGCGAGACGAGAAAAACGAGACCAAACAACCCATAGTAACACCCACAAAAAATTTCCCAGGCTGGACCTACCCCATCCCATAGCCAGTATGGAGCTATATGGGCCTATATACAGACCTACCCGGTACTTTTCGAAAAAATTCACCGCTTAGCTCCGGGACCCCTCCCATCGTGTTTTTCTTGGCGAGACGAGAAAAACAAGACCAAACAACCCATAGTAAAGCCAAAAAAAAAATTCCCAGGATGGACCTATACCATCCCATAGCCAGTATGGGGCTATATGGGCCTATATATCGACCTGCCCGGTACTTTTCGAAAAATTTCACCGCTTAGCTCCGGGACCCCTCCCATCGTGTTTTTCTTGGCGAGACGAGAAAAACAAGACCAAACAATCCATAGTAAAGCCCACAAAAAAAAATCCCAGGTTGGACCTATACCCCCATAGCCAGTATGGGGCTATATGGGCCTATATACAGACCTACCCGGTACTTTTCGAAAAATTTCACCGCTTAGCTCCGGGACCCCTCCCATCGTGTTTTTCTTGACGAGACGAGAAAAACAAGACCAAACAACCCATAGTAAAGCCCACAAAATATTTCCCAGGTTGGACCTATACCCCCATAGCCAGTATGAGGATATACCCATACAGGCATTTCCCCGTATATTGTATAATACATATAATTGTACGAGTCCGTGTTCCGTTTTTTTTTTTTCGGAGAAAATTTATATACACCCACCCCGCCTCTCTCAGCAGGCCCCGATAAGCTCGGAGACCGACATTAGCCCCCACTAGACAGGGTTGACAGTTGCGGTCAAAACCACACCAATCATAGTCTACATCCCGAGAGATTCAAGACATCCCGCGTCACAGGTCGACATACCCACTCCTACTGTATTGGGGGTGTAGCCGCTTAGTGCCAAGTGCGCACATAAACCGACGGTATTTACGCTTTTCTTTACAAATGTTGACCTCACGGCATATAGAGTGCGCATTCGTTTGTATCTACGCATAGAATTACATAGAATTCCCCATACGGGGCCCAGTACGGTCCACGTATATCCATTTTACGACCAGGGTCACAATCCACACAGACTTAGCCACCATTCCATCTCAGACTGCGGCTTCTCTACTACTGAAGACGTCACAGTTATGTGATCTCCTCTGGCTCCACTCTAGTGTCTACATGTATCACAAAGGTCTACATGCCACTACTTAAAGCCCATTCTCATGATGCGATTTGTTGTAACAACACGACGGGAGAATCCCCCAGTTTGTAGCATGCAACTATTCGCATGAAATAGGACCTGTGCGACAAAAACCGTGAGAATGGGCCTTTACCCTAAAGTTAGTGTTTAGTGAAGTAGCTAGACGCCTATAGCTAGTCCATGGTGTGCTACTAATGACATCACAGATGACGTCACAGTCGCGTGACCTGTCTCCTCAAGATTTCAGGGTCTACATGCATCTCCAAGGCCCAAATGTCACTAATCACATATGCCACTATGGATTAGTGTATAGGAGTGCATGGAGGAATGTCACAGATTATGCCACAGTTACGTGGACAGCAATCGAGTCATCATGGCGTATTCTACACCACGAGAGCTTCATCATACGAGACCCTGCATTATACATTTCGACTCAGGGTATGGTCCCAAGATATCACCTAAAATACTCCTCCGCGCACCAGGACATGCCCGGTCACTACTAATCCTCGACTGCGCATGCGCATCATGGTGTCATTTCCAGTCAAAACTACCCCAAACGTAGTATACATCACGAGAGCTTTAATAGAACACCATAACCGGCCCATTTGGAAGCAAGATCTAAATCGCCCAAACACGTCCTTCCGCCGCCAAAAAATGCTATTTCTCTCACTACTACTCCTCAACTGTGCATGCGCATCATGACGTCACAGTCACACCATGGTCAGGACACTGTATGACTTTATCCACAACGGGAGCGTCACTATGTATCTAAATGTATTAATTAAGCTAATTAATTAATTAGACCGCTACGGGACCATGGACTTTTAGCGTCCATTTTGAATTTTAAAGGCCATATTGCAATTTTTTCGACTACAAATTACTCTAAATAAAGGGATTTGATTTCCTACCATCCAACCAGAAAAACTGTAATGGGCACAACATAGATTTTTTAGCCACTAAAAGTGTGCAGTTGAGATTCAGTAGGATTTGGTGGCCATTCTGTGGCTATTCTGGATTTCTGCCGCCATATTGGATTTTGAGACTAATGAAAGATCATCCCCAAATTAATTAATTATGCATACCCTAACATACGACCACAAAAATATAATATTTTGTCGTTAGAAAATTAATTCCGAGAAGAAAATAGTGAGGTTCAATGGATATTTCGGATTTCGGTGGCTATATTGGATTTGAGGCGAAATCTGGTAGATACTTCATGTAGGAAGCCATTATCTGAGTCTTTGTGCAGCTGAAAAGGCTGTAGTCTAGACATATTGTTGTTCCCAGACTTGGCTATTGTATTCATTGTCTCGTGATTCTTACATGGAGTATGAACCCGAAATCTAGAGTGGCCCCTCAGTTGAATTGAAAGAACATATGCTGGGGATGACGGAACCCATGAGAACACATTGGCAGAAAAAATAATTGTTTTTTTTTTGCAGGGGGAACGTCCCCTCCCCCCACCCCCTCATCAACTCAAGCCCCACTCCCCCGCTTCCGACGACCACGCATGTCTGCTGGCCATTCTATCTGCGGCTGCGAACCATTCAATATGCTAACCATTCTATCTACGGACCATTCTATCTGCGGACCATAATTCTCATCTTCGTTCACCAAGCCAATTTCTGCGCTCACGCTCTGAGTTCGAAGTGGGAACGTAGAAATTGTCATTCTATATCAATGCTGACCATCATATCAGCTGACCATTATGTCTGTGAGCTATTCTATCTGGTGACCATTCTATCAGCTGTTAGATTCACGTGCTGACCATTCTTTCTGCGGACCATTCTATCTGCTGACCAAAATCTATCTGCAAGCATTCTGTCTGTCACAGTGGACATGCGTTGCATCAGAGCAATAAATATACCACGCATCTCTGGCAACATAGGCCAATAATTGAAAATCTTATATACCGGTACTCAGAAACATGGCTACAGTATGTGATATTCTATAGCACTTGTGCTAACCGTGCATTTATTACACGTTTTAGCACGGTTATGTGAAATCAACACCCGTCAAGTGCAGGTGTTCATTGGGAGATTCCATTTCACAAGTCGGATGAGGAAAGGGACGTCTGCTTTCCAATCTTAATAAATTAATATCTCATCAATGCTCCCCACCAGCAAGCGACATATCCAAATGGGGGAGCAGATAGGATTGAATTTTAATTAGATTGGTCTGCTTTCATCCAAGTAATAAAGCAAATGCATTACAAGATGAAATTTCTTTCTTAAGTTTAACTGTTGTTTCCATCGTGAAATTGAATAACAAAGCGACACAAATAGACATATATCCACAGTAGTATATAGTAAGCATTTTGCGCCTTTGGCGCTTCACTGCGCATGCGCGGGTGAAAAAACCGGAAGTTCGCATGGTGGGTCTGCGCAGGTGTTCAGCGCAAATCTGCGCAAGTGTGTGACGTCACTTCCGATGTCACTCGATCGAGCTTGACCTTTGACCCCGGGTCATAGAGCTTGGTTGATTTGGTACTGGCCTTCAACATCCGGGTTATCCATCGGGGTTTCCCACTAGGTTTTCCCTCTAGATTGCGTCATCCCTCAGTCTACCATCCGAGTACTTCCAATGTCCAATGGGTCTGCGCAAGTGTGTGACGTCACTTCCGGTTTCAGAATGACGAAAAACTACCTCCGAACACAGAAGAGTTCCAATTTTTCCTTAGACCTTAGACGTATGGAATGCATGTACTGACCTTCAACATCCGGGTTTCCCACCGGGTGTTCCATCCGGGGTTTCCCACTGGGTTTTCCCCGGTCCGGCCGCACCATGCGCGGGTTATCCGGCCGCACGCATGCGCGGGTTATCCGGCCGCACGCATGCGCGGGTGATGGCCGCCGGAAGTGCGCAGGTCACGGGGCATGTATTCCTCTGCGGTGATGCGGTCTGGCGGTGATGCGGTCGTGGGGAGAAGCTCCCGCGGACAGAAAAAGTAGTTCCGAGACTTCAAATACGCGGGTGGTCGCCTGATTCGCCTATGACGTCACGATGACGTCACATTCGGTTCAAAAGGTTAAAGGTCACATCCAGGTCAAAAGGTCAAAGGTCCCCTTCCGGCAATGTCCGGCCCTCTTCGGGCCAATAGTTACGCTTTATCCGCCCTCCCGAAGCACCCATGGAATGCGCAGGGTCCCCGACAATATTATCATCTATTTGCCCATGTTAAATGGCCAGTGGGGAACCCTCAGTGTCTCCATACAGCGAGAAACCGTATTGGCACGAAAAAATACATGAAACCTTGGAACTTATAGTAATAAACAATTTATAGGTGTTCACTCGCCGTCTTCCTGGTCTTTACCCGCACCTCGAACTCTATAGTTTTTCACTCCACCTGTTGCTCTTGTAACTTGCCATCTTCCTTCCTCGTCAAAATTTTGTGCTGGAATGCCCGCTCTTAACCTAGACCAAAACATGTACTTGGTCTGTGGGCTGATTTTATTGGCTCTCTATTTTACTGCAGTGCTCTTGCATTGTTTTCTGGACATTGATTGGTTACATTTGGCCCCATCCTAGGCCACTGATTGGCTACTTTCCCAGCCCATTCATTGACTGGCCTATACCAGTTTGGTTAAAATTAGAATCCCACATGTCTGTTCAAGCATTGGGCATTAATGGCCGCTTAAGCTCGTAACCTATTGTACAGAAACACACAAGACAGATTTGTTGGTGAGATCTCATTTTGTTTTTTATTCAACAATAAAAACAACAACAACGTGAGAACAACCACGTGAAAACTGGAGCCCAGAACGGGGCTTGTACATTGAAATGATGTGCGGCCCAGTCATACATCTCGGTCTTCGGCTTGAGAATAATCGTCAAACATCTGTACGATCGTCTGCATGGAATGTCCCCGACTCCGGTGAGTGAGATAAAACACACAGTACTGTCCGCATACACTACTCAAGAGTCCTTGTAACGCTTTAGTATTCCAACACCAGGTCTCTGCGCCTTCGTCCATGAACTGGGTCAAATCGGGGTGAACAGGTGGAAGTCCGTAGGAATCAAAGTATTCTCCCTGGCCCAGGGCGTCCACGTACACAGCCACCCAATGTTCACCCGGTCGAGTACGGGGATCTGTATTCAGGATGTAGGCCGCAGAGATGGTCGGGGTGGTCGGAAAGACATTGCGTGAAAAGACGCCTCAAAAGGGTACCCGGGGATCCCGCTGGAGTATGGTGATTAGCTGCTCTGTATCCATGGTGTCTCTAGCTGGCGTAGTCACACAGGACGTTTCTATTCTGATCCACTGTGATGACGTTATCAAACTCGGCGTAGCAAATCACGTTAATGGTATTGGGTAGTGGTTTGGCGAAACGCAGTTCCAACCGTAAGTTTCCTTTCTTGAGCAAGGCCAGCTGATGATCGTGTTCCAAGGTGGGGGTGAGGTCTCGTCGAGTGATCATATTTCCTTCGTCCTGATTGTTTTGTCCTGTGGCTGTAAACAGGTTCAGGTAGCTCCGCACATATTGATTTCGACCAAAATCCGGTTGTAACGGACGGGCTGGGACCTGATGGCCAGCCACGTGCAGTGCCACAAAGTTGGTGTTGAAATGTTGAAAGTGAAAAGGATTCTCAGCCCAGTGCTCATTGATACTGGTGTTGGTGACACACGCCAGGATAAGACGTGTAGGCAGATCCCCTAGAAATAAATTTTCCCTATTAGCCATCATCGTACCCGTTGGCACAGAGAACACCTTGGTCTGTACGCGTCGGATGGGGCACAGGACTGGTTTTTGCGATAAGGCTTCCATTTGACTCACCAGCACCCTAGGTTGCAAATCCACGGTACGGACAAACAGGGCTGCTTCTTCTATGATGATGTTGTAATTGGGGACATCTTCGCCTGCCATCAAGGCGAAGGTGGGTGGGGAACGGATCAACTTGATCTTAGCCGTCCATCAGGTAGCGGTCTTGCAGGAACAGGTCGGCGTGCAGTCGGCCCATCATATCGACGGAGTCGCTAACGGCTGTAAACCTCTTGCGTTGCGAGAACCCCGTATTTTGAATGGTGGTCGTATCCATATCACCGGGCGTATCCCTGTAGTACAGTGGGGTTGACAAGTGTGATTTTTTTGGCATCTTCGCCGTACGACAATAACGTTTCGATGTAGGCTTGGTACGGGTACGTATTGGTGGACGTACTGATGAGTTTATCGTTCGGACTGATATCGACCGGTTGGAACAGTGAGTGCAGCCAGAGATTCACTGGGGCTACGGCCGCATCGTTGTCGATGTCCGTCCCGTCTCTTTTCACCACTTTGGCTTTCACGTAAAAGTAAATCCAGGTAGTCCGTATCTTTGTTTTCAATGGTAAATTCCAGCGGCCCCGTTCCCGCAAGGCTAGCCAGGGGACGATGTTCTACCCAACGACCCTCGGCGACACTGGTCTGTGTGGGCGGAATAGTCCACAGATTCAATTCACTGTTGGTAGACGGACACGACTGGGAGTGAATGAATGCAATTATGCGAAGATGTCTCTCTTCTTCTGGGGTGTGCGTCGTCGGTGTGTTGGCCGTCGAATGACTCTCCGATGTGGCGGGGATTGTCTTTTAAGGGCTTTGGCGACCAAAACGCCGCCTGCTTCTTTGGCCCGCCGTTTGAAGGCTTGTTGGGGTGCCGCATCACCCAAGACATCACCGGTGACTTGCAGTCCACTGCGTACCGCCTGTTTGCCGACTGCTTTTACTCCACGCGTCACCAGGGGCAAGAACGTTTTGACGATGCTCCCGAGTATGTTACCCAGCCCGTGACCTCGTTGCATGCGTGCACCGCTAAAGACCTGATCACCACCTCCCGTTTGTTTCTTGTAATAGTCTGCATAGTTGGCCGTATGGCACTGGTAAGGCACGTACATTATACGAAGTGGAGAGAACGCGCTTGTCGCAAATGAAGTGTCAGTGTCACAAGTTGTCTAGGCGGGTCGGATAGTAAATGAAAATGAAAAGTCAAGGAACGAAATATTACAAATAAACATTTATATTTAATACATTAAACATTGAGAGAAATATAACAACAACAAAACAAAAACCCACAAAAAAAATACTCAAACACACACACGCACACGCACACACACACACACCACGTTTCACAATATTGACGATGACACTACAACACAAGAGTCCCGCGTCGGATCCGGCAACATTCACTGCATAACCCCGCAATGTTCCGATACGCGACGCGTTCTTCTGGACAACACAAACAGTCACTTGAAAAAGCAAGGAGGAGATCACTTTCCGTTCCCTGGCTTCCGGCTGTCAAGCACAATATGGCGTTACCACTCCTTCTCACGTCTGGAGTACACATGTGGGTCGATCACACAGTTGAGCCTATGTTATTGCTCCTTTGCTCCTTTTTCCAGTATGGAGCACAATAACAGCCCACTCATTCCCTTCTGTGACGCTGCTCCCTCTCACAATTAGAACACACGTCTACCGATCGCCCAGTCCTGACACTCACGCCACTGCTGTCCACTCAAGCTCTCTCCTGGCTCATGGACCAGCCACCCCCTATGCAATGAAGAAAACAAAAGCCAGAATTGAAAAGATTAGCCATGCTGTCCTACCAAACCAGACAAGAAGCAAAAATGCACAGTATGCATACATGGTTTGTTCATAGTTCAAATTCCTAGGTACATTCAGCCCAAAAAAACAAAACGGCTAGATATCAGCACTTACAACTACTGGGGTACACACAGCTTATAACAGACCCGTCTTGCTTCAGGGTTGGCTTCCAAGTGCAGTTAACCATACCTTCACTTCCTATATATACATATCACTTACATAACACCATCCACACGCATTCATTCAAAAATTAGGTTATCTGTAAAATACAGAAGTACCAATGATTTACATGAGAATAAAAACAAGGATAGTGTGCAGCTTTACCACATTAGAATACTGCTTTTGCTGATGCTTAAGCAATGCATGCAAATATCCTGGTGCAGGCCCATTAACATTAGCATATTACAGACATCAATCCCACGGTACGATTCCTAGGCAAATATAATCACCCCGAATATTTGCATAATCCATACCCCAGCATCAACAGCAAGATACAGGACACATCTGTAAAAATACCAGAGCACAAATTGCTACACACAGTCTATAAACAGGCTGACCTCCATGTGCCTCTTACACCAAGGATAATAAACAGGACACCTCAGGCCACCCAATGCATCTATTCACCCAATACATCCAGCTCTAAATCTCAAACCTAGTACATCTGCATTTAACATGGCATGAAATACAAGCTGTGGTTTCATATTAGGCCACTCAAAATAATTTCCTGTTGCACATATAAACAAAGTTTGTGACAGTCAGCACCACTTTCCCTCGTTCGAATGCCACCGGTCGTCCCGTGTCATCTCTTATATCCACCGTGATAGTGTTGATATCGGTCTGTCGTACAGATAGGTAGAGCGTGTGGTTGAAACTGTGGGTGACTTGTTCTTTTAATGGGGACCACCGGTAACAGAGGTGTGTTGACATCTCCGACAATGTGGTTGTCGACCACGTCCGAGTAGACGTAGAGTCCGTACATACCCGACTTCATATCCATCGTGATGTGGGTCTGTCGGCGGCTGGGCCCGTGTACATCTGTTGATCGAGACCCAGCATTTGCTGTAGGATAGGATGAGTACGACACTCACGTTGGGGTTCAGGGTGAAGCGCCTTGTCGTTGTGTGAGTTGTAATCGAAGTCCACGTGATTGCTGAAGGGAAAGGTTTTCATGGGGTGTGAAGTATTCGTGACCTCCCGTAGAGCACCATACCGCATCAGACCTTTCAGTGCCTTCGTGAACTCCTTGGGGGTGTCGTATTGGCCTTCGGGTAGGGTCAGTCGGGATTCTTTCCCTTCGTAGGTCACCACGTACCACACTTCATCGGCTCCACATACCCACGAGCCCACATTCCCATCGTCCAGGTAAATGCAACGGTTGCGGTAACTGGGTCACGTACTTGGCCAAGGTGTTGTCAGGAAACACATCGAGCGAACAGTTACTGGGCAACGTGAGGTAAAACATGACGACTGACGCACCGAGGGACACCCGCCCATTTTTATAGGGGCTCCCAATGTCCGAGAGGTTCCTTCCGAGGTTTGGGTGGACGTCTGGATCGGCGTGGTAGAGTTCGAGGCGAAGTTCGAAGTGAGCGTGGGGAGCCTCGTGGAGAGCCTCGTGAAGAGCCTCTGTTCCAGTGGGGTAACATAGACCGGGCACGCCGTGAGGGTGTTCCTGCCGAGGTGTCAGTGTAGACGGTTTCTGCATCCACAGCCAGCGTTCAGATTTATCCACCAATTCTCGAGGGACGTGTGTGTCTTTCAACTCCTGAGCAAAGGCTTTCCAGCCCGGTGGATTAGAGTGTTTGCGAGAGCGCACCGTATCGTTGATCAGATTGGTGATATGGGACCCCGGGATCACTTGGTTTCGAATACGCAGTTCCCCCTGGTCGGTCCAGCCCATATCAGGATTCTGTTTCACCCGGTCCAACAATAAACGGGCCTTGGTCTTGAACGCCTTAGGGACACTGGCCAAAACATCATCTTCGAGGTGAGGTGAGGATAAGGATGATGATGGTGATGGTGGTGATGGTGGTGTTGGTCTACTACCACTCCATATTGGTCCATAAACGTCTTGTGCCGGTTAAGGGTATGATGGTAGAGTTGAATTTTCTCGTGATCAGGCAGTCGGCGTTGTAGTATGCTATTCATCTCTTCTTCGAGGGACTGGAGCTGTTGCACCGTGGCAGCGACAGGGTAGGGCGATTGCAAGCTTTGTAAGAGCCGAGGTTCGACGAGGACCATTTTTTTCGTGTGGCTCATTGTCGGCCTAACAGTCCGCCCAATATTGCTCCCAACACGGAAGCGGCCAACGGTGCTAAAATGATCCCGAGAAAGCCGCCTTTCTGTAAAACCTTTATCTTCTTAGCCTGAGAGACTCGCTTCTGGACTAAGGTTAGGAGACCTGTACCAACTTGGTCTTCTGAGCCGGAGTCAGTGCTTTTTACCAGGTTGTACCCGATCCCGCACAGACAGCATACAAGGTCAGTGTCCGCGCCGCGTAGGGGGGCGTCTTCAATACACGGAGCGTCGGGGCGTGGTTCCGTACCCGCGCAGACATCATGTACAACTAATGCTAGAACCCACAACCCTGCTCTTTTTATCCTTTGCGGGCTACCTCCTGAATATTCTTTCACTTCAGAGACAAAGTCAACCATGATGTTGTATTAATTCTTTTATTATCTCCATCATCAAACACACACCCCAGCTGGGGGAGCCACTGTGGATGTGTTTACATTATTTTTGCATGTACACGTGGTGGGTCTCTCCGGGAAAGATTCCGGTCCGTAGTCGAAGGTGGCCGGAGGTGGCTTGCTTCAGGTCGAAGAGCATATACCCGTGCTGAGGGGTTGTCGCATCTTTAAAGGCTTCCAACGCAAACTGCGTGCGGCCGGGGTACATCTGTCTCGCCAGGTGCATCAGTTGAGTGGTATCTCTCGGGTTTTTGAAGACCACCAGGTAGTGGGCATTTAAGCTGATGTTCCGATGTTCTTTCTTTTTACTGAACAGATTCTGCACAATGTAGATGATGCTGAGACGTCGATGATGGCTGCCTTTGGTAAAGAGTTGGGTGACCCGCGCATCCGTCTCCACCATGAGATCATCCAGGACCACCAAGGTGTCCGGTTCCAAATCGGCCAAGTTGGGTAGGCCTTCCACGAACGTGATGTGGGGCATTGCTGCATACGCCGCTTGCCATTCTCCGTAACACCACACGACCCGGGCAATGGGTGGGGTAATCATGCTGTCGGTGTGTTGAAGGAGCTTCCTGACGAAGTGCGTCTTCCCGGAGCCCGTCGGTCCTGCGATGACGCAAGTGAAGGGGTGCTGCCACCGGGGATCCATGGTTGAAGGAGTAACCGCTGTCGTGGTAACACGCTCTTTTGAATTTGGTACCAGTGAACTGGGGTGGTGGGTACAACAACGTCGGTCGCCGTTGTCGATGGACGTTCACTGTGAGTGATGAAATTCGGTGGGTTTTCAGACGTAGTGGGCCCTGCAGTACTTGGTGTAGAGCTCGATGTGGATTGTACACGTGGTATGGTGGTGATGACTGGGCTCTTTTCGATCACGGGTTTGACTGGTGTAGAGAAGGTCTGTACATTCGTCTGACCTGCACTCGCGGCTGGTGGTTGTGTCTTTGGTGGGATGAGTAGAGTGCTGAAATAAGCTACGTCATAAAACACACCTCCGTACAACACATTCAGCAGGGTTAGCAATGTCACCACAAAGCCCACTTGCGCTTCGCGCGTTTTGGGATACGTTGTGTTCAGAGGCAGCTGCTGTTTGTCCATAGCACCGTGTTCATGGTCGAACGTGGAATGAAGGATGATGGCGGTGGTGTCTGGCTTTATAGTCGTTTCACCTGATTAGCCGCGACCCAGGAACTGAAGGAACTGGGCCAGCTTTGCCATTTCACGAAGTGCACCGTCTTGCCACGTCGACGTTCCGTTTTCAAAATCTGCTCCACGGTGTAGTAGTCTTGCTTTGTTTTCACCACGGGTTGTAGTTCCGTCTCGTAAAACGTCCCTAGCAACGGTTACCCTTGAAGATCTTCCAGTTCATAGACTCGCTGCTGTCGGGGTAGGCGCCGTTTAATGACGAAGTGCTCATCGCTCCAGTTGGGAAGGTAACTTTTATCGAACTTGCCCTTGACTTTACTGATCCGTACAGAGTCCCCGACCTTGAACACCTCCTTCGGCGTTCGTTGCGATTGTATGGGGTACAAGACACGCCGGACTTGGGGTTCATTGCGTTGGGTCATGGTAATGGGGGCTCTCTATACTCCGGTGATAGGCTCGATTGTAACCACTCACAAGTTTCGGGAGAACATGGATGTACCGCCTTGTATTCTTATAATGAAATGAAATATTTATACATGCGGCCTTTGAATGTCCTGTTGAAACTTTCCACAACGGAAGCCTTGGTCTCGTTGTAGGTGTGAATGAAGAAGACCTTCTGGGCTTTCGTTGGAACGGTCTGTTGAGAAATTGCGTGCCTTCGTCGGTTTGCAAATACAAGGGTTTGCGCCCGGTCTTGAAAAATGGTCTTGAACGCCGCTATGTGATTCGCCCCCGTTTTGGTCCGGATGTGTACCACCCACGCATACTTCGACAGGATATCGATGCACGTCAAGATATATCGATTCCCATCGTTGTGTTTGGCAATGGCGGTCATATCGACCAAATCCGCTTGCCACTGGGCATCTATACCACCCACGATGACCCGGTTCCGTGGAAAATGGCGACGGGCAGCTCGATGTAAGGTATAGGTGTCTTGCTTTTTTAACCAATCTCGGACTTGGGCACGTTGTATCCCCTGGGGTTTGGCCGCTCGATAGAGAGCCGACAATGCACTATACGCAGCCGGACTGTCAGGACTTATCCAACACCTTCTCCCAGCTCTTCATGGTGACAAATGATGATGGACCCTGGCTCTATCGTTTATTTATAACGGGTATATCTTGGGCCGGAGTTGGAGTTTCTTTCTGATTTTTTTCTTTGGCTTCTGCCAGCACATCGTCCATGTCAAATGACCAGTCCAACTCGTCTGATGACGGCTCTTCCTCCGTAGGCACTTGATCCACATCTGCCACGGCATCTTCCAATGTAGACCATAGAACAGGGTGAAGGGTAAAATGCACTGTACTCCCATCTAGCCGAGCCAATTGAGCACAGAAGGGGCCGCGTCGGACGTACACATCGTGACACAAGTGGATGAGGTCGCCGTCCAGTTCACCAGACAACACCCGTTTGAATTTGGTCCAGCCCTCTCGGGACAGACGAATGTTAGCCGGGCGCGGTTGTGTAGGGTCCGCATCACAGATGTCTCCCGCCTCCTCCATGATATCAACCTTATCCGCATAGACGTGAAGGAAGACTTCGGGGGTCAAGCTGAGAAACGCCCGTATTATATGCTCCGTCATTGTCAGTACGTGAATTTTATAAGATTTGACTGTCTCTCGTATTTATAGGGAGAAAAAGTTTATGACGTGAGATCAAAGGATCGGGTGGTCGATCATTTTAGTCACGTAAAACGTAACATTGGTCTTCATCTCCACCTGTCATTTGGTGTTGGGGCGTTGTTGTCTGGCCCATTCCAAGCTATCCAAGGTCTCTAGTTGGGCCAGTGCCGTGTCCAGGGACGCCCGATCCGTAATGGTGAAGGGTTGATCGTACACGAGGATATTGTGACTGGGATAAAAGTACCGGAGCTGGTCCGTCTCCTTATGCCGTAATAAATACCCAAAGGTGAGATTTAATTGGAAGGCTGTAGCTTGGTCCTCCAAAATGGTATAGGCGTGGTGGGGTAGGCGGGTGTTATCCTCTAACCGGAAATTGTACAAGTCCAATATAGGGCGATGGCGGTGAAAACCGTGCCAGATGGTAGGCCAATGATGTTGGTAGATTGAACCCACAGCTTCCTGTATGGGTAATACTTCTATAGGCGGTTCGTCAGGATCTGTGGTAAAATTGTCCTCCACCGCGGTGGGGGCTGTATTCCGGGTCAGCGGTGAGCGGGACCTTTTTACGTCGCATAGTTTACGATAAGTGAATACAGTCCTGACAAAAATCGGCTCTAATTATTAGCCTTCAACATGGTGCATCATGAAAAGTACACCCCATATTATCTGTGAATATCTGGCGCTGGGGTCACAGTTCGTTTCTGGATGCTTTCATTTGGGTTCCGATACCGTACCGGCCTCCGTTGTATGGATGCAATTGTCACTGGGCTGACTGAGCCTATCCGGGTAATCTATGACGTCGTCGTCCTCCGACGGTGGACTACGGATGTTAAGTTTATCCAGGACATCTCTGTAAGTCACGGAGGTGAGAACCGGACAGTCCATCTCGTCTTTCTCCTTGTCGCGGTTGATGATTTGCTCACTGGGTTCTGCCGCCGCTTCACTCAGGGCACGAGCCCAGCCCAACTGAACAGCTGACCGCTCGTCCGGTGTAAACAGCTGGTCCACAATAGGCACTACTTTCACGAAGGCTGTCCACAGATCGGGGTCTAGGGTGAAGCCTCGCGTAGAGTCCTGGTAACGGCCCAGTCGTGGGAAGAAGGGTCCACGGTGTACATAGATGGCATTGTCTATGTGGCGAGGTTTCCGTCGAGCTCACCGCTCAACACCCGTTTAAATTTTGTCCAGTCGTCACGGTGTAGCGTAACCGTATTCGATACGGTCTCAGTGCGCGACCAGCAAACATCTCCCGTATTACCAATATACGAGTTGTCAGAGCATTTCTATCATAGCTCTCTAGATTTGTATCTAATACCGCTTATGCCGGTGCTAGGGGCCGTGTGGTCATATCATCCAAGTTGCCACATGAACAGGTACAATAAAAGCGTAAATGAGATACAACACATATCACGAATCGCTAGATTCTTGGTATGTGCTTTAGAATAGGTTAACCGGAAGACTATGCTGTGAAGTCATGTGCCTCTGTCAGTATGTCGACACCTCTTCCCACTTCCCTTATATGTGTTGTAATTCAACGATGGTGACTTTATCCTCATAGACGTGTAACTTCACCCGGGGTGTAAGGGGAAGGATGCCTCGTAGGACTGGTGACATGGTTGACCAAATGACGAACGGTGGATAACACACACTCTGACTGACCCTCGTATTTATGGTCAGGTCCCTTGGTGACATGGTTGACCAAATGACGAACGGTGAATGACGCACACTGTGACTGACCCTCGTATATATCGGTTGCACATGAGCGCATCTGTGGAGGCTCTGTAGAGCCGTTCTTTTCTGTCGCTGTAAGACGGAACTGTCATTGCCACAGCGTCGGGTCAATAGGGCAAAGACCATTGTGATTACAAGCGTCTAGTCCGTCATTCATAATCCAGCCGTCGTCCATTAGAGAATATCCGCGTCCATAATCCAAAGACCTATTCCATTTTCCATATAACAGTATTAGCACCAAATTCAAAAAGACAATCATAGTATACATACCATTGTGAGGCCAACGAGGATCAAGGATGGCTGTCATAGTCCAGTAGTGGTGGGTGATAGCACACCTCTCCATCGAGTCCACTCTGTCGAGGACCGCTTCTGTGAACTCTTTCAGGATCTGGCGTTGCCCCTTGTTGTCGTCGCCATCTCCAAACATGGACCGAACCACTGCTCGGTAACCCGTGAGTGAATTAACCACGGCGGGATGGGTCTCCGTCATGGCTCTGCAACAGTATGGGATCCAGGGGGACGTGTTTTACAGACCATGTCACACATGCGCGCCTATACGTAGCTCTATGGGTGTAGTCCGTGATAAGTACTATTCTGATTGGTTAGTCCAAAAAGAGAGCAACAACAACAACAACAACAAAGATTACAGGTCAATCATTTTATTATCCCTCCATCACAGCACATCCACGCTGGGGAAACCGCTATGGGTGTGTTTACATGCGAATGTGACGTCATAGTGACGTCTTAGGCGAATCAGGCGACCACCCGCGTATTTGAAGTCTCGGGACTACTTTTTCTGTCCGCGGAAGCTTCTCCCCTCGGCCGCATCACCGCCAGACCGCATCACCGCGGAGGAATACATGCCCCGTGACCCGTGCATGCGTACGGCCGGGCCGGGGAAAACCCAGTGGGAAATCCCGGATGGAACACCCGGTGGGAAACCCGGATATTGAAGGTCAGTACATGCATTCCATACGTCTAAGGTCTAAGGAAAAATTGGAACTCTTCTGTGTTCGGAGGTAGTTTTTGATCATTCTGAAACACACCACCAAACCACGTGACCTGCGCAGTCACCTGCGCACACAGTCCTGCGCAAGGATGTAAGATGAGTACCCGGATGTAAAACCAGGGTCCCTGGATGTAAAACATGGAAAAACCCGGATGTAAGATGAGTACCCGGATGTAAAAACCAGGGCACCCGGATGGAAGACGGAGGAACGACGGGAAAAACCCGGTGGGAAACCCGGATGTAAGGTGAGTACCCGGATGTAAAACCAGGGCCGCCGGATATAAAACATGGAAAAACCCGGATGTTGAAGAGGTCCCGGATGTAAAACCAGAGTACCCGTATGGTAGACGGAGGGACGACGCGGACATGTACAGAGTACATGTACTTGACAAGGAACATGTACATTGGTAGAATATATGTACATGGACAGATTACATGTACAGGCACATAGTATATATATAGGCACATAGTACAGGGATATGCAAAGAATACATGGATATGCGCAGAGTATATGTACATGGACATGCAAAAAGTACATGTACATGTACTTCCGCTACTACTCGTACTGATGACGTCACCGATGACGTCACAGATGCTGTGGACATCCCTCAAATCGGGGTCTACATCCCGAGAACTACAAAATGACACCTCCCACGACCCATTCGGACCAATAGTGGTCCATCTTTACCCCAAACACACCCCCACGCACCCCTTAAATAACCACCTTACTTACTACACCCAACTGCGCATGCACAGATTGACGCGACTTGCAATAAAAACACGCCATTCTGACTCTACCCCACAAAAGCTTCACTTTGACACCCATCTGGACCCATTTGGACCAATAGTGGTCCATCTCTACCCCAAACACACCCCCACGCACCCCCAAAATGCCTGCTTTCTATACTACGGCCAGACTGCGCATGCGCAGAATATTGTAAACGGACGATGCGTTAGTCCCGTCGGATGCTCTTCCACGAGAGCTTCAAAATAAGACCTCATACGACATCATCGGACCACTAGGGGCTCATCTAGACCCCAAAACGTCCACCCAGCGCTATTTACCCACTACGCATGCGCACAATGACTTTAAAAAAAAATCACCGTTAGCTTCGGGACCCCGCCCATCGTGTCGTACGTGCTGAGACGTGAAAAACAAGATCCCACAACCCATATCGCAATGAATATGTGTGAATTGCGTAGTATGGACCTATCCACTGAGCCAATAGGCCTATGGGCCTATCCAGACCTCCGTGAACTGTTCGAAAAATTTCCCCGCTTAGCTACGAGACCCTTTCCATCGTGTTTTACGTGGTGAGACGAAGAACAAGACCCCACAACCCGTAGTAAAATCCACAAAAAAATGACCACCCCTATACCCCATACAGGCATTTCCCGTATAGATGCAAATGTGAAAAAATAGCGGTATCCGGATGTTCCAGGGAAAAACCCGGTGCTTGTCGATTGGCAAATCCATTGGTTCTTTTATCGTCCGCTCATTGGTCCAAATGGGAATGTCCATGTTAAATTGCAATCCCCTCAAGCTCGGAAGAGTAAAATTCCAGGTTAAATGAAACCCTATAGAATAACATTGGAAGTACTCGAATGGTAGACTGAGAGATGACGCAATCCAGAGGGGAAAACCCAGTGGGAAACCCCGATGGAAAACCTGGTGGGAAACCCGGATGTTGAAGGTCAGTACCAAATCAACCAAGCTCTATGACCCGGGGTCAAAGGTCACGCTCGATCGAGTGACACCGGAAGTGACGTCACACACTTGCGCAGAACCCACACTTGCGCAGAACACCTGCGCAGACTCACCATGCGCACTTCCGGTTTTTTCACCCGCGCATGCGCAGTGAAGCGCCAAAGGCGCAATATGCTTACTTAGTATATAATACTATCCACGTAATTCCGCACAGCTGACAGTATATCACTCCCCATTTGAGAGACCACATCAATCTCCTGGCTTCGATTGCATATAAGCGGAAAACGGATCGAGGCTTGGTGAATGAGACCACGTAAACTCGTCCACTGACATGGGAGACGGGAGCATCAGCGGACGAGTTTTTTCAAGAAAGGTTGTCAAAGTTTAAAATATGTTTTCAACCTTTCATTATAATCTTTGTTAATAATCAATTTGGGTAGTGCAATAGAATAGATATAATGTATTCCTAGGCGTGTTCAATGGTTATTTTACGCACGGTTAGGATGGGAAAATTTCCCATCCTAACCGTGCGTAAAATAACCACTGAGCCCTCCTATGAAAACATTATTTCTTAAATATAAACGATCGAGATACCGTAATATAAACGAGCCTTACATTTAAACAAATATGAAAACGGATACAGGAGAATGGAACAAATATGTTTGTGTATTCTGTTCGTTTTTGTGTGTCATATTTATGTGTGTTATATATGTGTGCCTAGGTGTACGTATTTGTTCATAATTCTGTTGCGGTATACCGTCTCTCTATTAAAGTCTTGAATATGATGTTAAATGAAATTAAAAAAAAAGCTTAATACCCGGTGAAAAAAAAAACTAAAAAAGAAAAATAAAACCTTAAAGACCATTTTTAATTGTTTTCATCAGAAAAGTCTGCAAAATATTGAAAACAGAGTCAACTAAGTGATGAAAAATTTGTTTTATCTTAAATATTAACTGGATTAAGAATATTCTCGTATTCTCGTTATCTGCAAATCATACAAGAACATATCGCATTCTCCATACACTGGGTATACGCAGCACCGGATAGTGGAGAATGAACCGTGACAATTCCCGCCAAAATCCCACGTGTTTCGAGGTCAGCGTTGTTGTTGGTTCCATTCCGTGTTTCCGGTGCAGCAGTTTAGGGCGAGATTGTGGTGGATGCAGCACTTGGAACATTTGCACTGAGTTTGTTGCTTCTAAGAAAGCAACATGTGGATCCAAGTCCGGTCTTTCGATGGCAAGAAGGTCGTCCGTGTGGACAATTTATCCAAACTGACAAAAGTTGAAGAACTGAGAGAAAAACTCCTCGAACCGTTCGATGCCCCGCCAGAAAGACAGAGGTTATTTTACCGGGGAAAACAGGTTCGCAAACAGAAACACTTGTTCGGCCACTTGACCTGGCTCAGATAAAGTAATATGTGTAGAGGCAACAGAACTGGTCGGTCATGACGACCTAAATTCATTTTTTAACTTACTGTAATGCTACGGGGATTTCAATGGAGTCGAACTGGTTGACGAGAACGCTATATAGGCACAGGCCTACTATTTCGCATTACTCCTTGAAATATTTTCTAATAAAATGTAGCAAGGACTATCCACCTTAACATGCCTGATGGTGCTGCGGCTAAAACTTATCCAGATTAATTAGGGCTATGTACTATAATGATATGGGGTGGGGGGAGGGGGAGGGGGAATATGTCAGGGGGGCATTTGTCCATGGCAGTGGGAAATATGTCACAATAATCAAGGGGGGCGTAGCCAAGGGGGGTTTTCTGGGTTCGGGCAAACCTCCCTTTCAGAAAATATTATATATTTTTCTCATATAAATGTCCTTTTCAAACTGAAGCGAACCTCCTATTTGCCCCTTTTACCATACAGCAAACCCCCGAAAGTTTCCCATTTTGGAGTCGAGGAGAACCACGTACCCCTCAGTAAATCCTGGCTACGGCCCTGGGGGGGAGGGGGAATATGTCAGGGGGGCATTTGTCCATGGCAGTGGGAAATATGTGCAGGGAGGGGAGAGGAGGATATGCCCTTAGGCAGTGACGGGTAACACCAGTCCTTTTTTTATGGTATAAAGTGATCTTTTATCTCACAGAATATCTTCTATGACTGAGCTTTTCCGTGGTTTATCTTGTGTTAATTTCTCTAGTTTCAAAACAATTTTCCCAATAGTTTTAATAAAGTCATTAATCAAATAGTCCATACACTGGGTCACTCACGTTAAACTAGTGATAACAGAAGTGAAATCGATACCTCTCCGAGATCAGAATGGAGTGCGTTCAACATGGTGGTGGTGTTTAAATTTATAATGAAGCGGGGTATATGCAGACCTATCAAGTCTCGCGCATTCGGCGTGAGACTCACACATTCGGCTTCAATCTCACGCTCTCACCTATAAATCTCATGCATTCACCACTTCAATGAAAAAATGTGTAAAACACGAGCCTTTTGCTCAAACTTGTCAGTGCCCTATGGGAATCACCGTCAGTCTGGCGTCATATGATACGTTCCTGCTCTAAAACTGTTTCATCGGCTTCCTGTCATATCGGGCACCCGCAGGCCCTATAATGCATACAACGCAGTATCGAGAACCAGGCTGTCAAAATGTCTGACACTGCATGATACTATAAGTTCCAAAATTTTAACGATGGAGATGAAATAATCCCAGGTGGGTGGTTAAATTTTTTTGATCGCAAAAACATCATGTATAAGGCCTATGCAATATATTTGGTGACAAATATGATATAGGCCTACCAAAAATACAAGCAATATTCTTACTTCCATCAGCAAAATAATCAGAAAAAGACAGAAAACAACCTAAAAAATAAGCAAACAAATTAATCAATGATTTATGATTTTATTCCTCTAAAATTGGCCAGAACGCGTCTCCAGCCATCTAGAATGCCAGAGCTTCCGGGGCCTAGGCGGCCCCTAGATTCTCGCTTTAAGTGCTGGGATAGTCGCTAAATCTCACTCCTTTGGGAAATTTTAAAGTTGAGAGGTCTGTATATGTCTGGGGTGAAATGTCCTACAATAAATTGCACATTGTCATTTATTTGAAGATTTAACCTCATGGACGTTCGCGAGGAGGTTACGACATGTCATTTTACTGCAAACATTCACCGTTCATGATCAACATTCAATGACGAAGATCAGAAAATGTCAGTCGATCTTAAGATCGGAGAAATCATGCACTGTCAGTAAGATTATTGTTGTATATCTGAAGACAATACTTGTTTCCTGAACTTCCCTTTTGTAGTAAAACGATCCTATTGCTTTCACATCATTGATCAGCTGATCTGATGATCATCTCCTTCCCCTTATTGCACATAACCATATTTATCTCCTAGGATATTCTCCCATTTTCTCCTTTTCAGGACTTAGCCATGTTGTTATCTGCTGTGTATGTTTAACGGCAGCTCCGTGGGGCTCCTGGGGGTTGACCTGGGGTGTCGTCGTGCACACTCCAGGTCATGGTAAGAATAGGCCTCAGCCCCTCTGAGAGCTTGCCATAAGAGGCGACTAACTGGGGCACCCGGTCATGAAAAGTAATAGGATCCCACCTGTGTGGTCCCGGGTGTTAAAGGAATAGGACCCCAACCGTGTGGTTTCCGGGTGTAAAAAGGAATAAGAACCATTCCTGATATGACTAAAATAGTGTTGAAAGCGACGTTAAATCATATTCACTCACTGTTTAAGTTGCCTTTCACCTTTCCACCTTGGGTTCAATTGAGCTCTTGTTTTACTTCTCTTCCGATTGCATTCTATTTGATTATAAACATATCAACAGCCTATATAGGAAGATTGATTGGAATCGTGGCTTTTTGACAATATATCATTTGACGTACGTTTTAATCGAAATATGTGTGAACATGTTGCATGAAAAAAACTACTGGAAAAAATGGCCAGGCACTCAAACTCGTAGGAAATGAAAAGTGATGAGGCGCTCTTAGGCGTTTTATGCTTTACACAAGAAGGCACTCATACTCGCTGCATGGTGTGAAGAGTTAAGGCACCACCCCTGAAACAGGATGCTACCGATGACCCATAGAATAAAAATTGAGTTGCCTTCCACCTTCCCAATACCTTTTCTAATGGAACAGCTCTAAGGACAATATGAGGCTCAATGGCACCCACTCCCCATTTTTGAAGTGACAAAAATGGCCAATAGCACAGTTTTGACCTAGCCTGTACCTCTGTTGCACCAATATTCCACTGACAACAGTTACCGGTAACTCGCCTGGTTATCCAGGTTAAAAATTGACCAGTCTTCTCTCTACTGTCATCAAAGTCTGTACATGTAAATCCATGCTAGACCGTTGAGTGAACATTTTCATTTTCTCAGATGGAAGATGGCCATTCCCTGTTTGACTACAATGTTGGACTGAATGATCTTATACAGATTATGGTGAGGAACCCCATACCTATAAACACCTCACCTCAGAAGAAGGCACTGGACTCGGAGAACAAGCTGACCAATGGCTACGTCAGCGGGGAGGAGAGCGACTCTTCTGACAAAGAAAATAAACAGGTGGAATAGATTGGTTGTAAAGCTTTAAGTGAATTCTACAATTTCATGTTCAATAGTACTGAGCTGAAGTTTCAATGATAACAATTTGTGGTCATCAGTAATTATAATTTAGTATGGGTATACGCTTCATGCATACATTAGCCCATTATCACGTAGAAGTAATATTCGGGAGAAAGAATAAATTGGTCATCAATGGGAATCCACAGTATGACCTCTTCTGTGAATTCGCCTGGCCGCAGTTGCTCAAGAAAGGAAAGGAAAGCTTTGAATGCTGAAATTGTTTTGTTTATGGTAATGAATGTTGCCTTTACCCATCTATTCTCAGCCGGTGGAGGCCATTCCCACGACGAGTAAAGAAGAGGATATGGACACGGAGCAGACTGGCCTGCAGAGTGAAGGCAGTTTGTATAAGGTGATGGAAAATAGGCTCTTGTCTGATACATCAGATCAAGATATTTTTTAATTCTAAAACAAATTAAGAGTATTCAACAGTTATTTTAGGTCCAAGTCCATGGAAATTATGTCGTCAAACAGCAGTGAGATAAACAGTATATCTGCGCTATTTCAACATTTTCATGGAAATTCAATTCCATACCTTTGCTGGTCAATAGTATGAGCTACATTCAGATCTTCTTGTGGAATTGTTTCTTTAGTGAACGAAAAATGAAATGAAAATAACTCTCTAGGGCAAAACAAAGTTAATAAAATGGTTCTCAAACATTTTTTTCAAAATTGAGGCAGGCAGGCATTTTATTTATTTTTATTTGAGCAAATTTTGTAGTGAAAAATATCAGCAAATCTGGAAATATGGCTTAACGGGGGTTCAGCACATCAAGGCAGACCACTCACATTTGTTACTGTACCAAATAGTTCTTGGTGTTCATATATTATAGCCAGTTGCTTTACCATGACAACACTTCTTGATTTTTTTCTGTCGCGAGATTTGTTGTTGTTCATGCCCATAAATTGAATGAAGCAGCGCCATTTTGGGGTTTAGTAAATCTTTGAGAACATTTTCATCTTTGCTGTCAAGTGCAGATTGCACCAGCAATTTGAGAATTCTATAATTGTCAGTCAGTGGTAATTCGTGATGATTTCTACCGGAGCCTGTCATATGGCCCGTTCACCAAAAGAAATTTTCTGACATCGCTGAATGAGTCATGTTGTCAACAAGCAATGCATCACACATGTTAATGGAAAAGCCTTCATCTGGGTAGACAGTTAATTTTATCTCCCTTAAAAAGAGCCCCGTGGGGCTTCCGGGGATTGACCTGGGATGTCGTCGTGCACACCGCAAGTGTGTGTGGAGCCTCAGCTCCTAAGACAGCTTGTCGTAAGAGGCGACTAACTGAGGCATCCATGGGGTTCCCGGATGTAAAAAGGATTAGGACCCCACCCGTGTGGTTCCCGGGTGTGAAAAGGAATAGGACCCAACGTTGTGATATGACTGACATATAGTTGAAAGTGACGTTAAATCATATTCACTCACTCACTCACTAAAATCAGGAAATCAGTGATCATTGACAGTTTTCTATCTACAGTTCTAATTTTTGATGAGTGAATGCCCTAGGGGGGAATGATCTGTTGCATACCAAATATAGGTCGAGGTCAAAGGTCAGTGTGACCAAAACATCAGGAAATCATTAAATCTGGAAATGAAACAAATAGTGGGAATTTTGGGCATACCAAAAAATAGGTTAAGGTCGAAGGTCAAAGGTCACTGTGACCCCCAAATCAGGAAATTATTTGTCAGTAGATACAGTAGAGGTACACGATGTGTCACCTACCAAAATGTAGGTCAATGTCAAAGGTCAAGGTCACTGACCCCAAAATCGTGAAATTTGTTAAGAGTTAATTTGAGTTCATTGAGAAAATATGGGGAGATGTTTTGTTATGTACCAAAATTTAGATTCAGGTCAATAATCAAGGTAACTGTGACCCCAGAATCAAGGTCGAAGGTCAGTGTGACCTAAAAATGAGGAAATCATTAAGAATTACTAAGTTTTTGTGAGTGGATTCAATAGTGGGAAATGAAGTGTTGCATGCCAAAAATTAGGTCAAGGTCAAAGGTCATGACAATAGATACATTAGGGGGACATGATGTGTCACGTACCAAAATGTAGGTCAAGGGTCAAGGCCGAACATCAAGGTCACTGGCCCCCAAAATCATGAAATTAAACGAAATCTCGATTTTTTTGTGTGTCCATTGATACATTGAGGGAAGATGTGTCGTGTACCAAAATTTAGGTCAAGGTCAAAGGTCAAGGTCACTGTGACTCCAAAATCAGGAAGTCATTAAAAATATCTTTTTTCTGCCAGTAGATACGTTAGAGGGACATGATCATGTGTTTACATACCAAAATGTAGGTCATAGGTCAAGGTCACTGTGACCCCAAAATAAAGAAATCGTTAAAAGTCACGTTTTCATATGCCTGTCGAAGACGAGGTCATGTTATGTGATGTTGCGTTCTGTCCATTCATCCATTAACATTTGTTGTCCATGCGATATCTCTAGTTTCAAGGTATGGATTGGTACCAAACTTTGAGCATACCTTAACTCGCATGACAAAGAGGAGCCATACATTTTGAGATCAATTGGTCAAGCCCCATGGGGCTTCCGGGGATTGACCTGAGATGTCGTTGTGCACACCGCAGGTCATGGTAAGAATAGGGCTCAGCCCCTCGGACAGCTTGTCGTAAGAGACGACTAACTGAGGCACCGTGGGGTTCCCGGGTGTGAAAAGGAATAGGATCAGGGATTCATACAAGTCAAAAATTTTACCACCGAAAACTCAATATTACTCAAAATTGAGTTTTCACAATGGTGAAATTGAGTTTTCAAATTTTTTTACCGCCGATTCAAAGATCGCGATTGAGTTTTCAAAAAAAATTACCACCGATTCACCCATTGGTATTGAGTCCTCAAATATGTCAACCACCACCATGCACAGGATGTTGTTGATGTGTTTTAATATGGTCAGTATATTATACTATGAGCAGGGTTTATTTTTGACAAAAAAAATTCATCTACCCAATATACTAATTCCATAACTCATTTTATTCAGCGCGTCTTCAGCTAAAGTTTTCATTCAATGAAGTATAAAAACCAAGAGATTACATGTACTGTACCACAAGATCAATCTGAATAATCTATATCACGAAGGAAATCGGTGGGAGAAATCAAGCAGTAATTATTCAAAACAGCAAAGGATCAAACCAGGAATCTTGTCTGCAGTTAACTGCACCAAACACAGCCTCTGCAGATTGTTACTGAATTAAAGTTTAATAAAGTTTTTACATGAAACAGATCTGCCAAATTCTAAAGTCTAAATTTTCTGGAAACTGCCGAATATTTTGGATGGTCACATTCACTCAATGTTATTTTTTTTAAGCAAATTTCTTGAGTGCTATTTATCGCGTGTTAATTTTTCCCAAAATCCATTTCTGGAGGTCACCTCGTATTAAATTTCAGGTTCGGGACAGGCCTATATAGATGGGTGCATTATCCTCTGGCTAAAATTTCAATGAAGGTTAATGCAAGTTAATACAGAAATATGTATAAATAATATGCCTTTTTCTAAAGTATGGTTTTCCATTACTCTTCTAACTATGAACATTTATTGTTTATAATCAACGAGGAGTCAACTTTATAGAACAGACGAAGATAAAATATGCAGCCTGGTTTCATCGCAGCGTCAGTCGCATTGACATCTCACGAGTGAAGTTGTAGACCAGTCAATGTACTTTACAAAAATACAACCCGATCATGATTGCAGGTCTTGGCTTGTACAAGTCATGTGAAATTTAGACGTTTAGCCTCGATGTATTTTCAATTCTTGACATGGCTGGACATTTCACTTTTTGACTTACTGTATGATGGATACTGAATGAACCGAACGTCGGCATCACGGTCCAGATTTAGCCGGGAAATATGGTCGATTGACTGCTGGCACGTGGCTCTACAAAGCCCAAGACTGTCGGGTGTCATCCCTATTGCGGTAATGGAAACTTCCACTGACCCGGTGCTGTAAGCCCACAAGGCTTCCCGATGAATCGAATTGGACGAGTTCACTTTCAAAATAGGGAAGTAAGGCACAAAAGATTTCAACACGCATATTGCTTAACAACAACAACAACGTGGGGGCAGATTTTTCTTTCGTTTCGTAGACTATTTTCTTTGTATTTCATTTCCGAAACTCGCAACTCTGGCGGACATATTGACGACCTACGCGATTTGAAGATGACAACAACAACTACACAGGGTCTGTTTGAAGTTGAAGGAAAAAAAAACTTTTACGGCGACAGATGGCCGATAAAAACTTTTGGGCGGCAGTCCCTGTTCTCAAACTTTAGTGATAGTCGGGAACACTCAGTAGTACGAATGCAGGCTGCCACACAATAAACGGTTGAGGGTTCCGGAAATAATGTATGCAAATTGTATCTGCCGCTACGTGGCGCTGTGATCAGCATACTCGAAGGCGTTAACAACAACACTACCACGTGGTGGCATGCTCCCGGCGCCCGTGAAAGGTAAACTTGGTATCGTTTTCACGGTAAGATCGTCATTCGATTGAGTTTATTTCGTAATTTGAGCCTTCAAATTTACTTTGGCCATGTCTGGCGAATTGAGTTTTCCACGAATAATTGAGTATTTGTCCAGTAAAACGAAAGCAATTGAGTTTCTTGCCATACGAATTGAGTTTTCAAATTTTTTTTACCACCGAATACCGGTGGTAAAAAGTGACTTGTATGAATCCCTGAGGATCCCACCCGTGTGCTTCTCAGGTGTGAAAAGGAATAAGACCCAATGTTGTGATATGACTGAAATATAGTTGAAAGCGACGTTAAATCTTTTTCACTCACTCAATTTGTCAAAGGTCAAGGTCACAGTTCCCCAAAACTGAATCAAGTTTAGCTGACTATATGTGTTAGGTTGGAATATTTAAACTTCTCTCCCCTACCAGGGGTTCATAGACGTCAATTTTTTTACCACCCTAGTTAAAATATTGAGGTTTTTTTTCGTCTCCATTTCAGTTTTTATACGCCCGCCAAAAAGGCGGACGTATTATGTGATGGCGGTTTCCGTCCGTCTGTCCGTCTGTCCGTCCCCGTGTCCGGTCTATATCTGGAGCACTTTTCTATTTACAGTTCCAATTTTTGGTGAGTGGATACCCTACAGGGAGACGATGTGTCGCGTACAAAATGAAGGTCGAGGTCAGAGGTCAAAGGTCACTGGCCTGAAAAACAGGAAATCACTGAAGTGTTCGTGTCCGGTCTATATCTCTGAATGTTTTCTATCCACAGTTGCAATTTTTTGTGAGTGGATACATCAGGTGGAGATGATGTGTTGCGTACCGAAGTCAAGGTCAGAGGTCAAAGGTCACTGTTGTCTAAAATCAGGAAACCATTGATCATTGATAGTTTTCTATCTACAGTTCTAATTTTTGGTGAGTGGATGCCCTAGGGGGGAACGATGTGTTGTATACCAAATGTAGGTCAATGTCAAAGGTCAGTGGTAACGAAAAATCAGGAAATCATTAAAAATTTCTAATTTTCTGTGACTGGATTCAATAGGGGGAAATGAAGTGTTGCATACCAAACAGTGGGTCAAGGTCGAAGGTCAAAGGTCACTGTCTCCAAAATTAGGAAGTTATTAAACATAACTTTTTTTTGTGTCAGTAGATACATTAGGGGGACACGATGTGTCACATACCAAAATGTAGGTCAACGTCAAAGGTCACTGTGACCCTCAAAATTATGAAATTATTAAAAATCATGATTTTTTGTGTCCATTGATATATTAAGGAGAGACGATTTTGTCATGTACCAAAATTTAGGTCAAGTTCACTGTGACCCCAGAATCAAGAAATTTTAAAAAATTACTTTTTTGTGTCAGTAAATATATTAGGGGGACATGATGTGTCATGTACCAAAATGTAGGTCAAAGGTCAAGGTCATTGTGACCCCAAAAGCAAGAAATCATTAAAAGAAACATTTTCATATGCCTGTCGAAGAGGAGGTCATGTAATGCGGTATTGTGTTCTGTCCAGTCATTCATTAACATTTGTTGTCCATGTGATATCTCTGGTTTCAAGGTATGGATTGGTACCAAACTTTGGGTATACCTTACTCGCATGGCAAAGGGGAGCCCAGGGGGTTTTCTAGCCGTTTTTTCATCGTGGTTACCACGATGAAAAACAATTTTTGCAGAAAATTTCAAATTGAGTTTTGATAAAAAAAATTGAGTTTTGTGAGTTTTCCCACAACATACCAGTTGTCAGTTGATAGGTTGTTTCGCATGACCGCATCAATATTTTGGAGATAAATAATGCCGCATGTATTTTAATTATCAGTAATTATTGGTCGTAAAAGAAATAAGTAAGCAAATCTAAGTAAAACGAATGAACCGTCACAGCGCGAGTCAGCGCGAAGGCGACTGAAGAGCCGCCATCTTGGTTCACATTCTTGGGGAAAGCCTATTTCAAAACGAGGCACAGTCCTTTTCTAGCGGGGATTCCCTCGTGTCAAGCACGTGGCAGTAAATTCTTAACTCCGGCACTTTTGACGGTCGCGTACCAAAGCCATCATGGTTTTAGTTTATGGATCAGTTGTTTCCTCATCAACCAATTCATTTAACCATCCATTTATCTGATGAAACGCTTTTGAGTGAAGTGTTCGAGCGCTTCACGTCTTCACTCCCGACAACAACAACGACAACACAGACTGTCGACGAATACTCGTAGCTTGAGGACGACGGACATACAAAATTCATCGCCGTGGACAGAGAATCCCTATCTTCAGTCAGTGTAAAAGAAATAAAAGAAGATTTCAATAAGAGGGGACTCCTCACGTTAAACATTCGGGTAATAAATTCTGCAGTTATCTTTAATATTGGTCACAAGTAAGAGTTTTTTCCCTTGATTTCTGTTTACACAATTTGTGTGTGCATTTGAGTTTTACTGTCTACCATAATTATTTACATAATGTTTCAATTAAAGTTAAGCAAACTTAAAATGTCTCTTTAGAGAATAATTATTTCATAAATATTTGTTTCTGGCGATATTTATGAGAGTATTTCAGAGTGTATAAATCTGTAAAACAGGAATGTTGCCAGGTTATATATTCGATCACAATCTTCTCTGTTAACGGTAAAAAATTTAGCTTCAATAATTAATAATTATAGCATCTAGCATGTATGTTTTAGCATGAGGTCATGCTAAACAACCTATTAACTGACAACAGCCGTACTGTGGTTTGGTGTGGTTGTTCTGGAGTGCACAAAACATGCATGTAACACGTGAACGGCTGACTATCTTAGGCCGAAGTTTATATCTTGATCGACAATGCAGCAGCAGTTCTATATGTTGTTGTTGCTCTAAGAAGACACGTCGTGCTAATGTCGCCTCCAATTGTTGGATGATACACGGCATCCTGTCATGGTTTGGGCCAATGAGTTATCTCGTAACACTGAGTTATTTTAGCAATGTTGTTGTAGACTGTGATATAATTCATGTAAATAGAATTGTCAGTATTTGTTGGTCTCTGAAGAAGTGTCGTAAACATATGACCAAACATATGCCCAACCTCAGTTCTGTAATTGGTGCGATGAAAAAGTTGGAAAAATTGAGTTTCATCATTTTTTTGATGAAAAAGGCAAAAATATTGAGTTTTGTAGAATTCTTGGTGCGCCTATGGCGCACAAAAAAATTGAGTTTTCAAAATTTTGAAATTGAGTTTATGAACAATTTTGGGCTAGAATAACCCCTGGAGCCATATTCATTTTGAGATCAATTTCTCAAAGGTCAAGGTCACAGTCCCCCAGAACTGAATCAAGTTTAGCTAACTATATGCGTTAGGTTGGAATATTCAGAGTTGTCTTCCCTACATGTATATGGCATTTGTCCTGTGGAGTTGTCTCCTATGTTTGATACATGTAAGAAACAGCTACATTCAGTGAAACTGTTGTGAAATAAAAAACGTACATTTACTAATTTAATGAGGAGAGGGATCCTTTATGAACTTATACCTGTTTGTTAACTCGAGAACAAAGGTTTACTTCATCACTTCCTTCACATTTTTCTTCCTTCATGAACAATTTTCTTGCCTGAAAGGAATTCATTTAAAGGAAAACTACTATTTTCTTGTGTTTGACTATTGTCGATTTCAGTGTGGGATACATGTATGTGAGCTCTCGGCTCTTGTTTCAAGGTCACCTAGTTACCAAGAGGTAACTCTAAGACCATTTTAGTTTATCATTCAATATAAGATGTGAAATATGTTACATTCTCAGAAGCACAAAACCGTAGACCGTTCTCTGGATTGCTAGCTACCAATTGGGATCAAGGCAATTAAACAACCTTGAAATTCGGACCAGTGTAATTCCAGATATATGGACGTATATTGAAGCCCCTTGGGCTCTTGTTTTCTGTTTTTACGGCCACTCCACTAAGTTGTATTGAGTTTTTGAAATTGTTTACCACCCTGCATATCCATCCTAATTATAGCAATTATAGTACCATTGAAAGGTAGGAAAGAGGCAAGAAGCCAATGGGAATAATAACTTCATCTCATAATGAGCCTCAGAAATTAGACTCAGTGTTAAATAAAGTGTTAAGTACCAGTACCTAGAGTTTTTACCAGGAGTTTGAGTGTCTCTGTATTGTACCAGAACAGAGTTTATCTACTGCAGGAGTTTCGAGTTAAGAAAATAAATAAATGGGAGTCAGAAAGTTGCTAGCTGACATCATGATCCAGGGATTGTAGACCTAAGCCTATTTGTAAGGCAATTCATTATGTGTTGGAAATTCTGAATAAAATTAATACCCTTTGTAAATTGTGAAGCTTAGAAGAATTAGAATTTCAATTTTGTTTGTCTAATAACACTGGGACTCGATGCTATATATTTACATGTTCTAAATATATAGTGACTAAATATTGAGTTATTCAAGAGATAAGTCGAGTTCCCAAATGAAAATGTTGAATTGTCAAGACAAATTATCAAGCAAATCATTGTTGTTGTTGTTACCTTCACTCAACTCGCGAGTGTTAGACATTAGCACTTGTCCGCTTGTCTGGAGCAAGTAAAAATTGGCACGGACAACGTAACATTCATGTTAGCTGCCCGTGTTGGCAAGCACGATTTTCTTCCGATTAAAATACTCACTGACAGTTTTATTGAGCTTGATTTCTCCGAAATAAAACGTAGGAGTCACTCCGCTTGTTTTGGTTTCGTTTTCTACTTGTTGCCAGGCATGAACAGTAGATAAAAATATAGGCTGACTGCGCCAGATCGTGCCAATCAATATAGTGAAGTTTGTTTTATTTATCCATTAGTTTTGCCTTTCAAGCGGATCGTGTGCAAAGCTGGAGATCGAATCCTGGAGTTTGATGTACCCGAGCTCTCTCGTTGTTTGGCAGCGGGGAGAACGACGAAGTGAACAGAATGTCCGTTGTAAATAATGACAGTTTCCGAAAACACAATTAGTCATGTTAGGCCTGTATTAGATCGTAATTCAGTATTTTATGACAGAATAGTCACTTGTCGCGGCGACAGGTGGCATTTTAATTTAATGTCACTTGAAAAAATGACTTGTCGTCGACAAGTAAACAGGCGTTATTTCGACCGCTGGCATGTCGAGATTAACCCGGCATTTCCGATATGTACCGAACGTTAATATATTCATTAGGCCGAATGGCCGGTGAAACTATACCTCGGAATCATCAAGTTTTCCTGTCAATAGTACATGGAATTTTGTGTGCTCTGCACGACGAGGTTAACATGAAATATCCGATTTCTTCCGACGCTTTTCTCACTTATTTTCGGCGCTGGAATTCCCTGTTTTCATGCAGTGATGATCAAGCAAAGCGTTTTGGGACGATTGAATTTATCCATCTCATTTTGGGAATTGAGTTTCTGTCTGAAAACTTTGAATATTTCTAACCTAAATGATATATATTTGAGTTTTTTTACAGTCAATATTCAGTTTTTTACTAATCTTTACTGCCAAATAACGGTGCTAAAACGTGACGTCTATGAACCCCTGCCCTACATGTATATGGCATTTGTCCTGTGGAATTGTATCCCATGTTTGAAAAAGCTACATTTAGATAAACTGTTGTGAAAAAACCCCATACATGTACTAATTCAACAAGGAGAGGGGTCCTTTATGAACTTCATACCTGTTTATTAACTCAAGAACAAAGGTTTACTTCAACACTTTCTTCTTCCTTCATGAAAAATTCTCTCGTCTGAAAGGAATCTATTTGCAGGAAAACTACTACTTTCTTGTGTTTGACTATGGTCGATTTCAGTGTGGGATATGTGAGCTCTCCGCTCTTGCTTCAAGTTCAACTAGTTACCAAGAGTTAAGATCATTTTAGTTTATCATTCAATATAAGATGCGATTTACGTTACATTCTCGGAAGCACAAAGTTGTAGACCTTTCTCTGGATTGCTAGGCATCAATTGGAATCAAGGCTATTAAACAACCTTGAAATTTGGACCAATGTAATTCCAGATATACTGGCGTATATTGAAGCCCCTTGGGTTCTTGTTTTGTGAGTGGATCCAATAGCGGGGAAAGATGTCGTACCAAAATTTAGGTCCAGGTCAAAGGTCATTGTAACCCCAAAATCAGGAAATCATTAAAAATATCTTTTTTTGTGTGTCCAAAGATAGATTAGGGGATATGATTTGTCATGTAAGAAAATGTAGGTCAAGGTCACTGTGAACCCAAAATCATGAAATTGTAAAAAATCATGATTTTTTGCATCCCTCGATACATTAAGGGGAGGTGATGGGCCATATACCAAATTTAGGTCAAGTTTACTGTGGCCTCAGCACCCGTGGGGATCCTAGTGTGAAAAGGAATAGGACCCAAACGTTGTGATACGACTGAAATAAAGTTGAAAGTGATGTTAAATTATATTCGCTTACTCAGTCCATCTATCCATCCATTAACATCTGTGCGATATATCCAGTTTCAAGGTATGGATTGGTACCAAACTTTGGGTATACCTTGCTTGCGGGTCAAAGAGGAACCCTACTTATTTTGAGGTCAATAGTTTAAAGGTCAAGGTCACAGTATCACAAAACGGAATCCAGTTTAACTGACTATATTGTAGAGAAGAAAAGCAACTCCGAGTAGGGATGACAATTTCATTCTGTATATTTCGCTATTAGTTATAGCATCTTCAGCAGCGAAATATACAGAATGAAATTGTCATCCCTACTCGGAGTTGCTTTTCTTCTCTATTATTGGAAAATCATCAGTGGTTCCAATGACTATATTGTTAGGTTAGACTATTCAGAGTTGTCTCCCCTACACGTATGTTATTTGTCTTGTGGAGATGTCTCCCCTGTTTGATACATGTATGAAACAGCTACACTCAGTTAAACTGTTGTGAAATAGAAAACCATGCATTTACTAATTTAAGTGGGAGAGGGGTCCTTTATGAACTTTATCTCTGTTTCTTAATCCAAGAACAGAGGCTTACTTCATCACTTTCTTCACATTTCTCTTTCTCACCTGAAAGGAATCTGTTTGTGTGTTTGACCATTGTTGATTTCAATGTGGGATATCTGAGCTCTAGGCAGTTTTCAAGGTCACCTAGTTACCAAGAGTTATCATTGATTGTAAGATGTCATAAGTGTTACATTCTCAAAAGCACAACATGTTAGACCTTTATCTGGATTGCTAGCTACCAATTGGGACCAAGATCATTAAACAGTCTTAAAATGTGGACCTGTGTAATTCCAGATGTATGGGCATATATTGCAGTGTTCGAATTTAAGAAAAATTTGAACCAGTCCACCGGACTGGTGAGCCAAAAATGTAACCAGTCCGCAAATATTTTTACTAGTCCGTTAATATTAAATAAAAGATGATCTGGGAACATTTGTCATCATTTTGTTCTCTGTCATGGTTGCTACTAAATAAGAAATTAATAATTGTGCATTTCTTGAATTTCTTGAGCGCGTGTGAAGATAATAACATACGACAAACCCCGTCGGCTAGACTTTGACGGCGACCTTGACTGCACGTGTCGTCGCGAAACACTGCTTCAACAAATGCCATTTCAAGCCAAGAAATCAGTAGATTTCTTTCGACGTTGATGGAGAATATGTTTAAAATTGTCCTGGTAAACATGATCAGGTCGACTGAAGCGTAATCATGTTGCTGATTTCTCGATTCTCGACCTGGAAGTGGGTGCTTTATTTGCTGAAAAGATCGTCAACCTGCCGCCATGCATTGCCATGCGCTGCATTACAATCACACTTTACGGTATGCCGACACTGTTCGCGCCGCTTTACGGTTGTTGTTGTTGTCGCAAAACGCGACCGTGGTCGTGATTTCGTTGGAATTTGCTGAATTTTTTTTTAGACTCGCAGGATTTATTTTAGATTCGGTCGGGTAACCGAAAACAGACATATATCTTTTACAAATTGTGCGGAGATATTCAGAGAAATAGTTTACACAATGAACTGAGAATTTTTTTGTTACCAGTCCGACGGACTTGTTGTTCAGTCACTCGCACCAGTCCGTTTGATTTTTTACCAGTCTCGGACCGACGGACAGGTGCCAAATTCGAACTCTGTATTGGGCTCTTGGTTTTATCCTAATTCGATCATGTTGTCGAAATCGTTATTGTTAAACATGCTGAATGATATTGTTATATGAAACCTTCATCAGATATGCACAGTCACTTTTCACAATTGAGTGTATCATGTTCTTTTGACAGATTGGAGATATCGTGGATGCCAGGGATGTCACAATGGGTGCCTGGTTCGAGGCCAAAATCATCAAAATACGACGGGCAGGACCAGAAGATGAAAAAGATGTGAATGAAGAAAATGGCTCATCTGAAGCTGCCGACTCCATTACAGCGACGTGTAATTCCATTGAAACCGAAACTACTTCATCAAAAACTGATAGCGAATACTCTGAAAACATGCAAACCACAGACTCTTTATGCGGAAAATCTTGTGATTCTGAAAATGCTGGAACGAATGACTTGAAAAATCCAGAGACAGATGCTACATGTGGAACTGATACCGAAAATACCTCAAATACGGAACAAAATAGCTCAATAAAACAAGAAATAAATGACAAAAATGACGATTTAAAAGAAGTGGTTAAATCAAAAATTGAAGAAGACATTTCTTCAAAAATGGAAACAGAAGAGCCAAATAACAACAACAACAATGAGCCTCTTATTCCGGTTACAAAAGACTTGAGTGAAGAAAAGAAAAAGATGGAGATCTCGGACATTTGCTCAGGGAAGACAAGTGGAATGGAGCCAAAGATCCATGTGTGTGATAGCAATGATGGGTTTGTTTACTCAGTGCAGTATGAAGGGTATGTTTTCATTATCATGCACATCTGACCTTATATTCCGAGGAATAGCCATATTCCTGAAATGAATAGTAATGCACCCTGCCCTATGGGCCGTGGACCACACTGAATCTCAGAACAAAAATGGTATATAGTTCATGTAAGAGGAGATACCGCTTTTCAACGTGACTTCGCATGTTAGCATATGGAACAATGGCTGACCACTTCCCCATTTTCTACTATTGGAAATCCCGTAAATTCACGTCACTTCGTCTTACATGAACTATATGCCATGTCCTCTGTGTTTTATACGGTGGATGGCGGGTGTCTGGTTCCATGTTGCTTCAAAGATACAGAAACGCAACTTCACTGGGTTGTGCCTAGCTGATTCATCGCGATATGACTGAAATATTGTTGAAAATGATGTTATATCCTCTTCACTCGCTCATACAGAACAAGATATCAATCATTTAAACCTCATCTCTGATATCCAGTGCAGGCCCAAAAATTTGAGAAATTTGCACAACCTCAAAATAGGTTATGCGAAAAGGGCTTTAGGTAACCCATTGTTCGTTAAGCGAGTTTTGTGTGCATAACCTACATGTATAGGTTACGCAAAAGGTTTCGCAGAAATTTACTGCAAAATGTACACATCACCGATATTAAATCCACTCGCGCATCACCGATAACCGGGTCGAAAACGCATAATGGGGAACAAGTAGAACTGAATTCCATTGTTTACTCACTGCATATTCTGATCAGTAAAACAACTGATGTATGTATACTGATCAGTGTGGTATACGTGGGGATATCTCAAGAGGTAAATCCAGCGTTTTATGCGATTTTTAGCCCACCATCACCAGATGGTGGGCTGTTCAAATCACTTTTCGTCCGTGGTCCGTCGTCAGTCCGTCCGTAAACAATTCTTGTTACCGCGATTTCTCAGGAACTACTTCATGAATCTTTCTCAAATTTGGTACACAGGTTCCCCTTGGGGTCTAGTTGTGCAAGATACCTTTTTTGGTCCGATTCGAAAATCCAATATGGCCACAAGGCGGCCATCTTGGATTTCCCCATGAAACTTTGTTACCGCGAATTCTCGGGAACTACTTCATGGATCTTTCTCAAATTTGATACACAGGTTCCCCTTGGGGTCTAGTTGTGCAAGATACCTTTTTTGGTCCGATTCGAGAATCCAATATGGCCACAAGGTGGCCATCTTGGATTTCCCCATGAAACTTTGTTACCGCGATTTCTCAGGAACTACTTCATGGATCTTTCTCAAATTTGGTACACAGGTTCCCCTTGGGGTCTAGTTGTGCAAGATACGTTTTCTGGTCCGATTTGAAAATCCAATATGGCCACCAGGCAGCCATCTTGGATTTCCCGATGAAACTTTATCGTGAATTCTCAGGAAGTACTTCATGAATCTTTCTCAAATTTGGAACACAGGTTCCCCTTGGGATCTAGTTGTGCAAGATACCTTTTCTGGTCCGATTCGAAAATCCAATATGGCCACCAGGCAGCCATCTTGGATTTCCCCATGAAACATAGTTATCGTCAATTCTCAGGAAGTACTACATGGATCTTTCTCAAATTTGGTACACAGTTTTCTCTTGGGGTCTAGTTGTGCAAGACACCTTTTTCGGTCCGATCTGAAAATCCAATATGGCCACCAGGCGGCCATCTTAGTTTTCCCCATGAAACTTTATCGCGATTTCTCAGGAACTACTGCATGGATCTTTCTCAAATTTGGTACACAGGTTCCCCTTGGGGTTTAGTTGTATAAGATACCTTTTCTGGTCCGATTCGAAAATCCAATATGGCTACAAGGCGGCCATCTTGGATTTCTCAATGAAACTTTGTTATCGTGATTTCTCAGGAACTACTGCTTGGATCTTTCTCAAATTTGGTACACAGGTTCCCCTTGGGGTCTAGTTGTGCAAGATACCTTTTCTGGTCCGATTCGAAAATCCAATATGGCCACCAGGCAGCCATCTTGGATTTCCCGATGAAACTTTATCGTGAATTCTCAGGAAGTACTGCATGGATCTTTCTCAAATTTGGTACACAGGTTCCCCTTGGGGTCTAGTTGTGCAAGATAACTTTTCTGGTCCGATTCGAAAATTCAATATGGCCACCAGGCAGCCATCTTGGATTTCCTTATGAAACATTGTTATCGTCATTTCTCAGGAAGTGCTACATGGATCTTTCTTAAATTTGGTACACAGTTTTCCCTTGGGGTCTAGTTGTGCAAGATACCGTTTTCGGTCCGATTTGAAAATCCAGTATGGCCACCAGGCAGCCATCTTAGTTTTCCCCATGAAACTTTATCTTGATTTCTGAGGAAGTTCTGCATGGATCTCTCTCAAATTTGGTACACAGGTTCCCCTTGTGGTCCAGTTTTGCAAGATACTATTTTCGGTCCGATTCGAAAATCCAATATGGCCACCAGGCGGCCATTTTGAATTTCCCCATAAAATTTTGTTATCTTGAATTCTCAGGAACTGATGCATGGATCTTTGTCAAATTTGGTACACAGGTTTCTCTTGTGGTCTAGTTGTGCAAGGTAGCTTTTCTGGTCCGATTCCAAAATCCAATATGGCCACCAGGCAGCCATCTTGGATTTCCCCATGAGACTTTGTTATTGCGATTTCTCAGGAACTATTGCATGGATACTTTTTCAAATTTGGTACACAGGTTCCCCCCTGGTGTCCAGTTGTGCAAGATACTTTTTCTGGTCTGATTCGAAAATCCAATATGGCCTCCAGGCGGCCATCTTGGATTGCCCCATGAAACTTTGTTATCGTGATTCCTCAGGAAGTACCTCATGGATCTTTCTCAAATTTGGTACATAGGTTCCCCTTGGGGTCTAGTTGTGCAAGATACCTTTTTCGGTCCGATTTGAAAATCCAATATAGCCACCAGGCGGCCATTTTGGATTTCCCCATGAAATTTTATCGTGATTTCTCAGGAAGTGCTGCATAGATCTTTCTCAAATTTGGTATACAGGTTCCCCTTGTGGTCCAGTTGTGCAAGATACCTTTTTGGTCCGATTCGAAAATCCAAGTTACGCTTCAAATTAATACTGTATTCCCGAGTTGTGACGTTGCATCACAAGAGTCGGCTTATCAAACGATGGGGCATATTCTGTATATTGACTATAGAGAATATCCATACTTTCACCTTCTATACAGAGTTCGAATTTGGCACCTGTCCGTCAGTCCGAGACTGGTAAAAAATCAAACGGACTGGTGTGAGTGACTGAACAACAAGTCCGTCGGACTGGTAACAAAAAAGCTCTCAGTTCATTGTGTAGCCTAAACTATTTCTCTGGATATCTCCGCACAATTTGTAAAGAATGAAAAACGAATGTCTGTTTTCGGTTACCCGACCGAGTCTAAATAAATCGTGTGAGTCCAAAAAAAAATCTAGCAAATTCCAACGAAATCACGACCACGATCGCGTTTTACGACAACAACAGCAACCGTAAAGCGGTGAGAACACGGTCAGCATACCGTAAAGTGTGACTGTAATGCAGCATGGCAATGCAGGTTGGTGATCTTTTCAAAAAATAAAGCTCCCAATTCCAGGTCAGGAATCGAGAAATCAGCAACATGATTACGCTTCAGTCGACCTGATCATGTTTACCAGGACAATTTTAAACATATTCTCCATCAACTTGGAAAGAAATCTACTGATTGTTTGGCTTGAAATGGCGTTTGTTGATGCAGTGTTTTTCGCGATGACACGTGCAGTCAAAGTCGCCGTCAAAGTCTAGCCGACGGGGTTTATCGTCTGATTATCTTCACATGCGCTCAAGAAATTCAAGAAATGCACAATTATTAATTTCTTATTACGTAGCAACCATCACAGAGCACAAAATATTCATGATGACAAATGTTCCCACATCATCTTTTATTTAATATTAACGGACTAGTAAAAATATTTGCGGGCTGGTTACATTTTTGGCTCACCAGTCCGGTGGACTGGTTCAAATTTTTCTTAAATTCGAACACTGCTATATCAAGGAGTTCAAATGATTCCGAATTAAAATGTATTTCTTCAAATTTTAAATCAATTGACTTTAGCCCATGCCATTGCAAGTGAACTGCCCTACCGTTTTGTCTGCCGAAGGGACGTCACTCTTGTGAAACAAGTCACAACAACTGTAGGCTACTGCGTGTTTCGATCCAAGGGAGATAATCAGGGCTCATGCCAAAGTGTCAAAGAGATTAGTCTTCGCTTCCAGTACCCAATGATGACACGTGCAAAAAACCCCCAAAAAACTACAAAACGAAGACGAAGGATCCTCCGGACATTTACTTTGAGACTACAAAACGAAGACGAAGGATCCTCCGGACATTTACTTTGAGACTAACTTTGCTCATTTCACTTGTACTATAACAACCGACATCAAGTACAGTTTCTAGAAATCTTGAAACTCCTGAACCTTAGATAGATAATATCTTGTTTTCCAGTGTCCCTTTTTCGATCTTTTTCGCTCAAATTCGAAATTCTGCAAACAAAATTACAAATCGATCGTTTGTTCGTAGTAACAATGGACAAAAAGATCCTCTTCTCATTAGCTTACAATTATCAGACAATGGTGGGCGCCAAGATCCTTCAGGATCTCTCGTTTGACAGTCTTTGACTGAGCAAGCGAAAACTAAAGTCCATTACGATCCTTGTTTTCATTGTGAATGCGAGCGAGCCAGAAAACATGGATAGATGAAAATTTGAGGAAATAGATATGTTAATTACCGCATGGATAATTATAATACATTGGTGTTGTAAATAGTCACAA
Source organism: Hanleya hanleyi (assembly GCA_036873755.1). Lineage (NCBI taxonomy): Eukaryota > Metazoa > Mollusca > Polyplacophora > Lepidopleurida > Hanleyidae > Hanleya > Hanleya hanleyi. The sequence goes on from JAVTVY010031223.1 coordinate 123,870, forward strand.
CGACCACTTGATCAAATGCCATGTTTACTACGGACAAAATTACAAACTTAGAGCCTTGCTCAACACACAATATTTACTGAAAAGTCCGCCACGATAACCCTGCTGCTCCTGCCCAAATCATGCGCAGTTGGCCTTTGTGCATACCCGGAAGTAAATGTCCGAGAGATGATGAAAGTGAGTGAATAAATGACATGATTTCTCATGCACCACAGACGAGATGTCGATTGTGATAACGTGTTCCAACATTTATTCCACTGTGTTGATATTCATACTTTGCACTTTGACAGCGGTGAAAAAGATAATTTATGTAATGAATTGACTTGACGACTGCAACATACAATTCATTTTTACGCGAACAAAAAAACATTCGCCGTTATTTCGTTTTGTGTAACTTCTAGGCCAACTAAACGATTGTTTGTGCAAAATTTGGCCTGCAGACTGCAGTGTGGGTACCAGCAATACATGTTTGAATGTGAAAGGGATAGAAAATCCGAGGATTGACCTGGGGTGTCATTGTGCACACCCAGGTCATGGAATTAACCCTTTCACCGATTATTCTCGGTATACCGGAATACCGAGTGCGAGTATCCATATGACCATTCCCGGTAAACCGGGATAGCTTTAAACCTGTTTGTCATCATGATGGGTATAGCACTTTTATTTTTTTTGCATTCGTTTTAACAGAAAGCTATCAAACGCTGTATACTTCTGGAAAGCCTAAACCTTGATCAATTTGATTCTCGAAATCGTTTGTTTGCAAAAGAAAAGCAAAATTAGATGTTGAACGAAAAAATTGGAGCGAAAAATGCATTTTTTCCCACATATCATGTGACGTGCCTGTCGGCAGCAAGCCGCAGAAAAGAAAAAAAATCATCAAAAACCTCATCCCAACTCCTGTATTTTTGAAGTTACACGACTGGTAAAGCATGGTGAATATTCCCCAGATGATTAAAACTTCCAACGACGATCGGCAAAGTTTATTTCCATATCTTTACGAGCCTTGATCCACAAAGTTTGTCAAACAATTTTCCTTTTCGTCAAAGCCGGCCGATGAGCCAATCGGTATGCGTAATTTCGCCCACATGATCTCTATCAGCCAATGGCTAGGAGACCAGCATAGACAGTGGCTGAAAGGATGGAATTACATCATTTTAATCCAATCGTATCCTCCGTGTTATTTTTGCCATCCGTCCGAGGTCAGTCAAATATAGAAAGGGGAGAGGTCACGCTTTCCAAAGAGAGGTCAAACATTGAAAATGGCCGAGTGAAACTCGAGATAAGCACTGTCAAATTCAGTCGAAAAACGATGATTTCTCCATTGAATGTTGACG